>QKYT01000700.1:25161-48727 GCA_003550305.1 Glomus cerebriforme
TGAGAATTAAATAAAAGAAAAGCAAAAAAAAAATTGGTTGACTTACCCCGATCATGAACTGCCATTTCAAACCTATTCGTAATCTAAATAAAAGGAAAAAAACGAAAGTGAGAAAGAATGAAAAATCAAACAAAAAAAAAAAAGGAAAAAAAAAGATCTAAACTCACTCCAATTGTGAACCGGACCTTCCAATCTGTAGCTAAATAAAAGCAAGAAAATGAAATCAGATGAAAATGAAATTAAATAAAAGAAAAATAAAAAAAAATTAGTTGATAGTTTTTTTTTCATTTTATTAGCTTATAATTATGACTTACCCTGATCATAAACCGNNATTTCAAACCTATCCNTAGCCTAAATAAAAGGAAGAAAATGAAAGTGAGAAAAGAATGAAAAATCAAATAAAAAAAAATAGGGAAAAAAAAGATTTAAACTCACCCTTGAACCAGACCTTCCAATCTGTAGCTAAATAAAAGCAATAAAATGAAATCAGACAAAAATGAAATTAAATAAAAGAAAAATAAAAAAAAATTAGTTGATAGTTTTTTTTTCATTTTATTAGCTTATAACTATGACTTATCCCGATCATGAACTGCCATTTCAAACCTATCCGTAGCCTAAATAAAAGGAAGAAAATGAACGTGAGAAAAGAATGAAAAATTAAATAAAAAAAATAGGAAAAAAAAAGATTTAAACTTACCCTTGAACCGGACCTTCCAATTCGTAGCTAAATAAAAGCAAGAAAATGAAATCAGACGAAAATAAAATTAAATAAAAGAAAAATAAAAAAAAATTAGTTAGTTTTTTTTTCATTTTATTAGCTTATAACTATGACTTACTCCGATCATGAACTGCCATTTCAAACCTATCCGTAGCCAAAATAAAAGAATGAAAACGAAAGTGAGAAAAGAATGAAAAATCAAATAAAAAAAAAGGAAAAAAAAGATCTAAATTCACCCTGATCGTGAACTAGACCTTCCAATCCGTAGCTAAATAAAAGCAAGAGAACGAAATCAGACGAAAATGAAATTAAATAAAAGAAAAAATAAAAAAAAAATTGGTTGTCTTACCCCGATCATGAACCGTCATTTCAAACCTATCTGTAGCCTAAATAAAAGGAAGAAAACGAAAGTGAGATCCTGAAAAAAAAAAAAAAATCTGTAATTTAATTACTTACTACTAAGAAACAAAACTGAAACCTTCCCCAACTGAAAAGAGCCAAAAATCTAAAGAAATAACGCCTAAAAAAGAGAAAGAAGAAAATTAGTTAATTTAAAAAAGTTGTAAATACAAGAACATATTGATAACTAATATAAATGACTGAATATTATTTTTTAAAACCTACTTTTATAATAAAATTTGAATTTTTTTCCATTTTACGCAAAAACTGTCTGAATAACTAACCTTCTAAGCTTAGAAAAACTTTTTTTTCTCGTAAAATTGCATATATTTCTGTTGTCAAAATAGTATTTTCGTGTATACTTTTAAAAGGATCTTAAAAAAGCTTGTTTTTTAAGGCGAATTTCTTGTAAGTGCAAAAAAAAAAAAAATTCGCGAGAAAGGAATTTTATTTTATAAAACTGGTAGATTACATGATAATCTACCAGATTATTTAATTAGTATGGGCGCAGTATATTAAAATTGACATTTAATCACGAAATGAAGCAACTCGATTATGGTTACACAAATTTCGTTTAATATGAAAATCTACACGTTACATGCGCAGTGACTGATATCTAGAAAAATCCTGACAGCTGCTAATCTTTAGAAGAAATTAGCCTAAGCTACTGTTTTTCTAGAATTGCATAGATAATTTGGGGTGATTTTTATTATAATCTAAAGTGTTAAATGTGTTTATATTATGTTATCACGTGACAATCAGCCTAATTTTAAGGGTAAATCTAGATCTAGCATGGGGGTAAGACATTTATATATTGCGGGAATTTTCCTAATTCGGTAATTCCGGCCGAAATTAAGAAAATTTCCCTTTTTTTGGGAGTCTCGTGTAACCTAAATTTCGATTTTGAAAACAAAATCGCCTTTTTGGGTTTGTGTAACGTTACCCAAGTGTCCAAAATAGAAATTCTGGCCAGAATTAAAAATTTCGGCCAAAATTAATGGATGTGACGATTAACATGTGACAAATAGGATTTCACACCTCGAAAAAATTCTAAATCCCTAGAATAAATAGTAAAAATGAAAGTCGGAGTGTGTGACACGGGATGACAAATTGGAGGCGATGAATAATGATGTCGCACCCCTGCGAGATATACATTTGCCCTAATTTTAAAATGTCCGCATAATTTTGATCGCCCTCTGTAGATATGCAAATAGATGAATTAGAAAACAGAAAAACAAGAAAAATAACAAAAAAGAGGAATCTTATGAAATATTAGGAGAAATTAAAGTAGAAAAATGGGGTAACAAGATTATAATGAAAAAATTTAATGCTTATTGGAAAAATAATATAATTGATAATAACATAAGAAAAGTGATGAGAGATATAAATCAACTCAGAAATAAGGCGGAATGGATGGTACAAAGAAGAAACAAAGAACTAAGGTTAAATATAGATAAAGATGAAATTGATTGGATTAAAACTTTTAATTTTATCATGCTTAAAAATGAAGGATCAACATTGGAAACTACGAAAAATGTTATAGAATAAAGAATTTTCTAGAAGAATTACCAACAATAGAAATGATAAACAAGAGAGCTAATATCGAAGTAAATAATAAATGTATCAGATGTAAAATGGATAATGAAAATTGGAATCATATCTGGGAATGTGAACATAATTCAATAATGTTATATGATATAGTTCAGTCAAGAAAATATAAAGAAATTTATAGAGAACTTGAGAAAGAAAAATATTCTAGTTAATGAAGAACGATGGAACGAACGAATAACAAGAATATTATTAGAAAAATCAATGATTAAAAATAATCAATTAATAATTCACGAATGTATTAAAGGTATATTTAACAAAAAACTTTTGGAAATGGAAAGTCATAAAGAAATCAGAAAAGAAATGGAGAGATTAATAGATTAATAGAAGGAATTGCGATAGGGACGAAAGGAAAAATATGGAACAATAGATGTGATCAAATAAATAAAATAGAAAAATACATAACAAAAAAGAATTAATTAAAAATAAAAAAGGGAATAAGGGAAAGGATAAAGAGATTAGAACAAAATCAATAGACAAATTGAAACGGAGGATCATTTATATAAATTAGCTAAAAATAATTTAGATAGAATTAATAAGAAATTAATGTCTAGAGTAATAGCAGAAGATATATAGAAAGTCTACTAACAAAACATGAAAAGGTAAAAAATATTTGGTCTACTACATATATTTACGATCTAGAATTTAATTAATAGAGTAGGAATTTTACGATAATATATATATAGGATTATTATATAATTATTATTATATAATTATTATATTGTATTAACAAAGGCTTAACGGTATATAAAGCTATACTAGTAAAGCTGTATAATAATTAAATTTAAANAAAAATAATAAAATAAAATAAAATACTATTGATAAAAAAAAAATGACAAAAAAAAGTAGGTGTAAGCGAACGAACATCATATTAATAAAATTTTTTTAATGATTTTCGTGTGGTGCTTATGGTGCTTATAGGGGTGCTTATTTTTAAATTATGCAAACGCCATGGTAAAATCGACAGGGGTGCTTATTTTCAAGGGGAGCTTATTTTCACGATTTTACGGTAAGTTAATTAACAATCACGCTCACCGCAGTACGCCAAAAAAAACATGGAATAGACTGATTAGGCACAGCCAAATCATGCGTTGCACAATTCAGAAATTTAGATTAACCTGTATAAATATCTAATAACGGTTACACAGGAATTCAAGTTCGAAGTGTGATTTATCTGGGGTCACGTGAATTTACGTAATAAACTTTTTACTTTCATAGTTAACGCGTTTTAAAGCTTTTTTCTATAAACTTTTTTTTTAAAATAAACCAAATTTTTTCTTTCAATGGAGAATACAAACTTATTAATGTCTAGACAACATATTCATCATATTATTCCTTATGCAAAGAATAAAAATAATGTAAATTACTTGGTTAATATTCTGCAACGATTTAAGATGCTGTTTATGCTTATCATAATTAATTTCATTTTCCATAACTTTTAATATTTCCATAAAACAATCTTGCTGAAATAAATTCACAGCGCGTCGCCTCATTGGCATCAGTCATGGTTTCCACATTAGATAATCTTAAAATTATATCGTCCATGCAATGACTAAAAACCTTATCATCTTCATTAATTTCCTCAAAGACTGTGAAGGGGAAAAAATAAGTTATTAATCTTAATAGTCCATTCCAGAGCGAAGAGAGTAATCACTCACCAGGTGTAAATTGTTTGATACTTGTTATATCTTCCCCATTGACCTTATTTTTATGCAACATTTCTTTCAAGTCGTCGAGAGTTTTAAGTGAGGAATAGTTTCGTAATTTCTGGCTGAGACTTTCAATGAATTCCGTAAGTCTTGTCGTTGGACCTAATGCAAAACCAATACTACGAAATCCTCTTTACTTGAGAAAGTCAGAGCTTCCTAAAAAAGAAATTCGTTTGGATTATTAATTCTGGTTAGAATTATAATATCCCGTTGCTTTTCAACGGGTTAACAGCTAGTAATTAAATAAAAAAAGTGATCATGAAGTAAATTGATTCTTCATTTTTAAATTATTTAAAGAAACAGTATTACTCAAATAATTTGAATAATGAAATAAAAATAAATCAATTTTTGAAATTTTATTTCCAAGCTTATATTTTCAATAGAAAAAAAATTTGATTTGATTGTTAAATAAGTTTGGTTGTCGATATCAGGCTTGTTATCAAGATTATGTATTCAATAATATGTATTTAATCTAGATTTAACTCTGTAGAATTTCTTTCATGATTTTTAACGCACTTTGAGCAGTACCATAACTCGATTCATATCCTTCAAAAATATTGTAATTTCAAAATAAAAGTTGATTAAAATAATGTTGAAGTAATAAGTAATAAAAGTACGGATGAATCTATTTACCAGACCCCCCATGACCGTAATTATGACAAATGAGTATTTTTTTGCCGAATTTTTCAGAAGCTAAATAATAAAATAATATAACCAAATGAGAAAAATGCAGGCGCAACATGTTCAATTAAGGTTTCATTTTTTTTTTAAAAAAAAAAGTACATACTCGTCCATTCGCTCTCAATTCTTACGCCACCTTTACGACAAGGTCGAAGACCAACTCCGTGCATCTTGATGATTAGGTGAGGTTGATCCTTCGGCAAGAGATCCGGACGAGTGGCGAGACATCGATGAATAATTGCTGCAGCGGTTTCATAATCAACATCTGTCGAACTTATATTTGGATTCAATTATATAAATAATGTACTTAATTAGATTCTTGTCAATAAGGAAAAAGTCAAGTACTCATATTGATTATCTTACTAATTATCTACTTCCTATAATTGAAGTGAATATAATTAAAAAATCGAAAATCTAAATTCAATTATGCAATCTGTAAAATATAAAGGATAGACGATGCTCACATAAGTCCCACCAAGAGTTACTTCTCCATTATCGCGCGGTATTGCGTATGTACTTTCTCCATTAGCCTCTTTTGCAATTATGCATTAGAAAATAAGCGCAATTCGTTAAAATTTTATCTCCAAGAAATCAAAAAAGCATAATGAATAAGTTCAACAATCATCATTACCTCGCTTAAAAAAAGCCCAATTCATATATGATTGAGGTAATTGTGCGATCACAGTTTGGCCCCTCGCTGGAAAGACGTCAGAATCTTCGACACCACCTAATGTTCTGGCATGAATGCCCGAACAATTGACCACAATATCGGTATCACTTTCGATACATTCATTTAAGTGAGATAAGTTGGTACGTTGTGTGGTACCACCCAAAGAGGTGAAAGTATTGAGAAGATAGTTAAGGTAGGTTGATGGATTAATAGAAACTTGTAGAAATGATCAATAAATTAATTGACATCATGGTGGTTTGTTATAATTGACTTTATAAATAAAGATCTTTATGTTATAAATTACTTGATTTATATGTGATTCCAAATTCGACACCAACTGGCAGCTCCTCTTTTCTTAAATGTCGATACTATTTTCATAATTAAAAGAATCTTTATAATAGACCTTACTATACTCCAATTCGTACTTATAAATTTTTACCTCATGACATAATGTTTTGAACCACGGATCGGAGAAATCTTGTGGAAGTTTTTCCCAATATTCAAACTCATCAATAATCATGACTCCAGAATATGGTGTATTAGCAATTTTCCAAAAATAATTATAGGTTACTCTATCAAATTCTTTTTAGATTATAAAAAAAGTTGGTGAAATGTTTCAGTATCCTATCAGATCCAAAGTAATGTATTACGGGTAAAGCTTATTAAAGGACTTCTCATACTACATACCTTGCTCTCTGATGTCATCTTTTGCAGCATGGCTCCTCCAATGTGCACCAGCCCTATAATTATAAACATATCATCAACGTTTAAAAAACTTCAATATGGTATGGTAATAATGCTTAAGAAATTTTATATACCAAGGACTCGTGTATTCGCCAGATAAATCTCCTGGAAAATGCTTTGCAACTATATGAACTTTAATCGCTTTTTCTTGTTGTAAGAGCAGAGTAGCCGTGGTTAATCCTGAGACACCTGCATAAGTTTTGTATGAATTTTTGTTAATAGCTTGCGAAAAATTTCATCAGAGATTGTTGCATTTCAGATGCTCTTCCTACCTGCGCCAAGCACAACGATACGTTTGTTCAACATCTTTTGACGAAAAAACTCTTTATATATGATTCTTATTACTTTAATATTTCGAGATTCATAAGAGTAAATATCAATACTAGAAACTGGAGCGGATAAAAGTTTACCGTCAAAACTCGATAAGAACAATTTTCGATAAGCTTTTGTGTCGTCAATAAAATCTAAATGAATTCAAAAATTTTAGCAATTGTTTCACAGATAATCAAATAAATTCTCATTGGTTCTTATTGGTACAAAAAAAAAAATGAATAGGAGAATACCAACCATTAATTTCTATGTTGTAGTTGTACATGAAAAATAGTTATGAAACAATATTGGGACATAATAGTAATGTACAACACAATATCTTTTTTCAGTTTTTCCACAAAGCCAATAAAATTTTATGGTAACTTATTATAGTTTAAATACAAAGCCTTGGGGACCAAAAAAGAAGTGAGTAGTTGAGTAGTGAGTTAACCGACAATGTCTAACCAAAATGACACTGTTCTTTGCAATGAATGTGGTCAACGAATCAACGCGACGACTAATTGGTGTACAGCATGCAACGCAAAACACTTTGAATCCAATTTCCAAAATTGGACGAGTGGTATTGTAGAATTAGATGAGTTTATTCGTAAAACTCAAATAACTGCCGAACGTCACGAATGTATTTTCGAATGGGTTGACTATTCAAAGTTTTCCCTCCTCGAAAAGGTCGAACATTCTAAAAATCATAGAGCTTATTGGGAAGAAGGGCCTTTGTTAGGGTGGAATACAAAATCAAATGAATGGACTCGGAACGGTGGGCAGTGGGTTAAATTGATAACCAATTTTTGTGGAGAAAAATATTATGCTTCACGATTTCTTAAATCGGTATTTTCTTTTTCTTTTTTTTGAACTAATATCTATGAATGGGTGTCGCTAATTATCAATCATTTTCACTTTAAATTTAGGAATATGAAGCTTCGAAATCCAATCCCTCAAAACGTCTAGTTTATGGAATGACGCGTAATCCTGTAACAAATGATTATGCCGTAATTGAAAGATTAATAGATCGATGCCCCGATTGTCATAAAGAATGGATGTCCCTCCGTTGGTGTCGTGGTTGTAATCCCAAACATTTTGAATCCGAACGTCATAAATGGACAAGTGGAAACTCGGAAATTGATGATTTTATTTTAGAAACACAAATAACCGCCGAATTTTCTGACCTAGCCTTGGAATGGATCCCGGAAACTCAGCTTACGGAATTTAAGTTGATTGGTAAAGGTGGATTTGGTACTGTTTTTAAGGCCAAGTGGAAAGAAGGACATATATATAAGTGGGATTCCATTGCGAATAAGTGGAAACGAGGCGAATCCATGTGGGTTGCCTTGAAAAGTGTAGAGAAAGGAGAAGAAGGTGTTAAAGAGTTTCTTGAAGAGGTAAAGTATTGTAAGTTCTGTTCGGTTGTTACTTTAACCATTAATCATTTCTTTTAATATCGTGTTTTTTTTTTACATTTTTCAATTAGATCAAAACTATGCATCAATGTAGGAAAGTTAACTTGGGATCATTAGATTGTTATGGCGTAACACGACATCCTGACACAAAAAAATATCTAATGGTTATACGATTTGTCGAATTTGGCGATTTAAGAAATTACCTATCTAACTTTGCCACAAATAGTTGGAAGGATCTTCTCGACAGACTTTGGAGTCTTACGATAGACCTTCGTAGTCTACATCGGTCAGGCCTCGTACACCGAGACTTACACAGTGGAAATGTGCTTTTTGGTGATAATAGGCGTAACTTTGTCGCCGATCTTGGGTTAGCTTGTAAAGATGGTCAAAATATAACTGGAGAGATCAAAGGTGTCTTACCGTACGTTGCGCCAGAAATCCTTTGTCGTCAACCTCACACAAAAGCCTCAGACATTTACAGTTTTGGTATCATCATGTGGGAGTTAACCTCATCTCAACCTCCTTTTTATGAAACGGCGTACGATTTTAATTTGGCTCTAAGTATTTGTGATGGAAAAAGGCCACAAGTGATTAAAGGGACCCCGGCATGTTATGTTGAATTGATGAAGAAATGTTGGAATCCTGACCCGTCCAAGCGTCCTACCGCTCAAGAGATGGCCGAAATTTTTAAGGAATGGACCCAAATTCTTTCAAAGGATGAATTAAATGAAGAAGAGAAAAGTATAAAGGATCAATTTGTATCATCCGATCTTAAAAGAGAAAGTTCACGTCCCACCATAACATTTCGAGAGTTGAGTACACGTCCTTTAACTAGTTGTCGTCTCCCAACGGTTTCTCTTTCGAATCAAGATCTTCGTAAGTTGATTTCTTATTTTAATTTGTTGGATTAATATAATAATCAAATTGAATGCCCACATTTTCCACCGTATTGATTTTTAAAGCATAACAATCACTTTTTTATTTTCACTGCAATATATCTTATGACACGGAAGAATCATTAGTTTCATAATATCTCACATTCTCTTTACTTACGAAATAACCTTTCTTATAATGTTTTTATTCACATGCAGAATACCAAACCACTCAATATGACCTCAAAATTACGAATGATCTGCCTTTATAAAAAAGGGTACATACAATACATAAGCAACAAGCGTAGGATTTCATAATAATAACCCTCGAACACATGACGTTTTATTATATCATTATTTTTCAATATAGTTACCATGAATATTTATAATATAATAATGTATATGAATTATTATTTATTATTAAACATTAAAATAAACAAACCCATTTATAAAATGTATTTAATGTATTGCGAAGATTCTTTCACTTATTTTACAAAGATTTTGCAATGTTAAAAAAGAAAAATATCAAAAACCTTAAAAGAACTAAAGTATAGATTGTGCTACATTTGAAAACGATCATCTTTCCCAAAGTAAAAATGAAAACACTTGAATTTTAAACATTTATCTGAATTTTTTTCTAAGATATTAAGGAAAGATTATAAAAATGATCAAAAAATTTAAAATTATTTATTCAATATATTCGTTCAATAAAATTTACAAACTTATAATACAATTCACTTTTTTGATTAACCATCTTTTTATTGTAATTTAAACTCATCAAATTTTTGATTGAGAAAGAGCTAGGTTTGTTTTAACCAATTATTACTTGAAACAAATTTTCTTTGAAAAAAAAAATTATTACTCATTTTGTATAATTAATGATAATTTTACCGTATTAGAGAAATTAAAATATGAACGAGAGAAATGCGACAATATTCCTTTTTTTAAAAAAAATAAAAGATATAAAATTACTAATAATCATCCATTGTATATTATTTTTAAAACAGAAAAAGGGGAAATTAAAAACGGAACGTAAAAAATCAATAAAAACAAAAGTTATAATTAAAAAAATGACCATCTTTTTTTTTTAATTTTATTTCGTTAGTATATTATATATCTTTTCCTAAAAGTTCCAAAAGTGGGTGAAAAAGTGAAAAGATATCCAATTCTAATTTAAAAAAAAATAGAGCAATTATACAATTCATTGCGAAATTACTAATTAAAGTTTAACATGAGCCGTGTGTGAAAATCATTCGTGAAAGGCTTGTACTACTGTACATCGCTTAGCATAATCGTACTAGTCAACTTTTGGTTAGTTAGATATCCAAATGTCGGATGATCACCATCCAAACTGCTAACCGCTCTTGATCTTAACCTGGGGCCTTTGGGTCCCCTTCTTTGGTCGCGCCTTCCTTCGTTGCTTATAAGGAACAGCCTTTCGTTCTCTTACCACAAATGTCTCAACCGAATCGGATTCTTCGGATGAATCGGTTGAATAGGATGAACCCTTAGCTTTTTCACTAATCAACAAGGGAACTATTTCATGTATTAAGTCAACCACAGTGTCTCTATCTACACATTCGTCCAGATCTTCTAATTCGATTTTTTGAGATCCCACATCTCTTTCCATTTACCGTCTTTTTTAAGCTGCTATACTTGGAATGATAATCATCCAGTTTATTATCTAGCGCTCTGATTTCTCCAGAAAGCGCACTATACAGCTCTGCATTTTGCTTGTCTAGTCCAAATGTCTGGGCTAATTTCTCTATTTTTCTGATAACTTCCTGCTCGCTAATGAAACATCATTAGACATGGTACAAAGCATCATTTGGGATGGGTTTCTGATAAGGGTTGTATGAAGAATCATCATTGGAAATGGTAACGTTATTGTATGAAGCATCATTAGACATTGGTTGATAATGATTGTCAGGAATGTTATCGTAATATGTGTTGGGCATGGATTGCTGATCAAGAATCGCAGCGTTATTCACGTTTGGCGTATACATATCGTTCACATTTTGTGAAGAAAGTCTCGCTTGGATAACATTCATTTGTGATAAATTATCAGAATTATCAAATATCTTAATGACTTCGTTAAAATTTGACTCGTCATCATTATTAGTTAGATTATTTTGCGAGTAATTATTAATATTCATGGTTTATTTTCAACGATGAATTTTATTTCTCTTAATTTTTAAAGAAAAATCTTATATCTAACTAAGGAGATATTATAATGTGGATAATCGCGGTTGTTAATTTGAAAGGTTGGGTAATTTAACAATATGATGTTTCTTACCCTATTATATTGTGAAATCGTCGTCGAATGAATATTAATATACACTACCCGGAAAAAAGTCAGTAGGCAAAAAATTAACGGCTAATTTTAACACGAATTCTAAATTTAAATCACGTGACAACTACTGCGCCAAAATTAAATTTTTTTTTTTATTACGCTTTTAATATTATTATTAATATCAGGTTGGATAACCCTTACTTTCTATAACGGCGGCAACACGACGAGGCATGCTGTCAATAAGATTTTGATATTTAGTGGCTTCAATATTTGACCATTCCTCTTCAAGAATTTCCCATAAATCATCCGTGTTTTTTGGTAATGGTGAATGCCTTTCTAATTCATCCCATAAATGTTCGATAGGGTTTAGATCTGGACTCTGGGCAGGCCAGGGGAGACTATTCACATTATTTTCTTCTTTCCAATTTTTAGCTATTCTTGCAGTATGTATCGGAGCGTTATCCTCCTGAAAAATAAGGGTTTCTTGATCGTCTAAAGCATCCATATACAGTATGGTAATAAAAAATCTTCTAAAATATTTATATAAATTGCGGCAGTTATCCTCCCTTCCAACCTGACTAACGGACCAAGGCCATATTTTGAAAAGCAACCCTACACCATAACCCCCTGCTGGACAGACTTTACTGTAGGAATTAAACATTCCACTTTATGTCTTTCATTAGGTCTCCTCCAAACCCATCTTCTACCGTTTCCCCTGAACAACTCACACTTGGACTCATCGCTCCAAATAATATCATTCCACTCGCTTATTCATTCTTTTCGTTCTTTTACCCATGAAAGTCTTTTTTTTCTATTAGCTTCAGAAATTAGGGGTTTTCTTGCTCCCACACGACAATAATAACCTTGATAATTCTTTAAAGTTTTTGTACAAACATTTGTTGAAGTAGAATTTACAAATTCTTCTTGTATTTCCTTAAGGGTTAATTTCCTATCCTTTTTAATAATTCTTTGTAACTGACGGCCATCTCTTTCTGTCATTAAAGGAGGTCTTCCGGTTCTTGGAGGAAGGGTTTCGTATCCACTGTTATAAGCAGTAATAATTTTGTGCACAGTGCTTTTATCATGGTTTAGTACTTCACCAATTTTTCGTTCAGAAATTCCAAACTTCCACGCGCCAACAATCTCTCCGCGTTCAAAACTTGAAAGGTCACTTCTTTTAGTAGACATTCTGGTAAGGAAAAGGCTTGGAAATACGTGAGAAAAAATTGGTGTATTAATAATAAAATGATCGATAAACCTGATTTTTAAGATAAATAAACAAATGATCGACAAACCTGATTTTTAAGATAAATAAACAAATGATCGACAATCGCGTGCCTAATAACTTTTTTCCGGGTAGTGTTACTAGTGTAATATAATTTTATTTCGTGAATATGATATAATGTTATTAATTGTGATAAGATACATTGTAAATAAATAAATAATGTTATTAATTATTATTTCATAACAATATTTTGGGTTATTTCGTTTTTTCTTTTACGGGGAAAGTTTTTTGGAGGAAAGAAAAATTTTGCCTTTTTATTAAGTTATTTTAACTTATATGATTTTAACGAATTAATATAAAATTTTATTTATATTTATTATATCATATGATTTAAACGCTAAATATGATAATTAGTTCCTAATTAATAGGACCGACCTAACAATGATAATCCTTAATAAAGATGTTTAATAAACACCTGAATTTTACATGGTGAGAAATAGTGTAACTTTATTTGTATAATTCACACACATGATCATGGAAAATCAAATAATGACAAAATATTTGGTAAAAGGATGCATCACATCTTAATCTTCGTTATTTTATTTACCAATAATTTTTTTTTATCTACGATTTTCTATTAAAAATTGTCTATCTCGCATGAGATTATTTTAGACTCCACAGTAAATATATTATTAAGTACCTGTAAATTTTGGAGATAAAGTAATGGTGAAGTTTGTTAATTATTTAATTCATAACTTCATCCCAAAAACATCTTATAAACGTAAAAGGAATTTTTTTTTTCTCATCGTGGATAATTTGATTTAAAATAAAAAAAAAAATGTTATAATTTCAATTTGTATTAAAAATAAAAAAATATATATTTGATCGTTCGTTATTTATATCAAAATTTAAAATATTTTTTTTAAATAATAAACAATTCTTAAATTTAAAAGTTATGCGAATATGTACGGATGATGGATAACCATTTTTGCTTTATAAATTGTTACAGAACATTGATCAATTTTTGAATTTTTGTCCAATTGAAAGGAAGTTCATTATTTTTGTTCAGTGGTAGTGGAGGACCCCGGAAACTACACGGCACACATTTACATACATTTTTTAGAGCCATGTCAGTCGGCATCTAAAAAAGACAATAAATTCTGGCCGACATTATCCAGAAAAGAAAAGATCTACATGCGCAAACTCAAATGTGACGAGATTCTTTATTGCAAATCTGTGATCGGCAAAAATAATCATGTGTTAAAAATAATCATGATTATTTTGATTATTTTGATTACCGACTTTTTGGGTCATCAGCTGACTCAATTTATACGCGTAATGTTAAACATGTACCAATAGTCCAATAGCAATATCAATAACCGAAAAGTCAGTAACACAAAATAATCAAAATAATCATGATTATTTTTAACACATGATTATTTTTGCCGATCACAGATTTTCGATATTAAATATAATTATATTAAAGAACCTCCGGCGACATTATGACAGTGATGTCATAGTCTAATGGTGGTGACATAGTCTAATTGGTGGCATAACCTAGTTCATAATCTAACGGTGATATTATCACTTATTTTTCAGTGTTTTTTTCTACCTTCTGGCTATTGTTTTAGTTAATTCCTACTATCTAAATGAGTTGTCATAATCTAATGGTGGTGGTGGTGGATTTATAATCTAGCAGTGGTGGTTTTTCCGAGTGTCTATGGTTTTTTTATCATTGAGAAACTATATTTTTGTTGGCTTAATTCTGTGGCCTTTTTATTATCAAAGAGTTATCCATGTGTTTACATTACTCTGTAACTTTTTTATCACTAGGGAGCTATGTATGCATTTATCTAGTTCTGTGCTTTTTTTATAACTAAGATGTTAGGTTGAAATTGGCACCACTCTAGTTGTTTTTGACTGCCAAAGTGTTTACCTGTATTTTCCCTTTTCTATTCTCTTTAGTATCGGGTGGCGCAGTAATTCTGCAGATCAATTTCGGTTAATTTTGGCTGGCACTATACTGTAATTTCGGCCTGAAATTTGGAACGCATTATGACATCTAGTGATCAATTTCATGCGATTCTGGACTTGTTTGAAAGCTCTTGATTTAGCCTATATGCATGCCAATTTGAAATCGATTGGATGCCTGGATGGTGAGATATTGCGTTCCAAAGTTCGGGCCAAAATTACACCATAGTGGCAGTCTCAAAATTTTTAAAAATCACATGATTCACCCAGTATCGCCAACACTTTTTTCACCTCCACATGACTTATTAATTTTATTAAACTATTATTGGCCAAATTAAAAATCAGTAAATGCCATTTATCTTAGAAAATTTATTATTCACAAAAAAAACTTTAACATTTAACACTACAATACAATACTACAATTAGGGATGGAAGCAGCTCGGTCAGTTCGGCTTCTAAATAAAGTAAAGAAGTAGGAAGAGATTCAGCTAATTGAATAATATGATCAATAGATAATTTATCATCATGTTTTGATATATCAAACTGACTCAAGCTGATTCAAAACTATAATTTTTATTTTTATTTTTTATTCTTTTTATTATTAAAAAAAATTATATTGATTTATTTATAAAATAAATAATAATTTTTATTTATATATTATAAAATACTATAAAATTATACTGTATATATTATAATATATGAATAAATTATATATTAAAGAATGGCATTCAAATACTTTTCTTACATAAAAAAGTCACATTTATGAAATTTTATTGGATGAATCACAAGAAAGAAACCAGAATTGGCCAGTTAATTTGATTGTTATTAGAAAATCTGTATAATTATCTGGCTGATTGAAGTTTTTTTTATTAACAAAGAAGTAATTTTTTTAAAAATTTACTAATAAAAATGATTTTTTTATTAATATTATTAATAACAGGTAATAATTATAATTTTTATTAATAAAATTTTTAAAAAATGATTATTTTTATTAATGAAAAAGGCGGATAGGGTAATATGATTATAAAATATTAATAATAATAAAAATTATACTTTAATATATAATTTATTATTATTATTAATATTTATAATAGTATTGAACTCTTCCTGCTAATCTCTATATCTATTTTTCTGAAAAAGTTTTGGAAAGTTAGGAAAAGTCAAAATTTATTATCAATAGATCTACTTATTAAATCAGTTATTCCAAAGAATGATTAGATTTAATTTCTGCTCAAAAAAAATTTAAAATATTTGAGCATAGGTTATATTTATGTCTATGGTGTAAACAATAAAAATTTGAAGGATGTAATTCTTTCGTTTCCAAATCCTAATAATTTAAGCAAATTAATTCTTTTTGAAATAAGAAATAATTTTTCATCATCATTTATCACTAAATTCACAAATTTACAAGAATTTGATATATTATTTGATGATTTATTTAAAGGGTTTGAAAAGTTACAATATGCTATTTTTTCAAAATTACGAATTTTAATATTTAGAAATATAATTATTATATCTCCAAGTTATAAGTCATTAATAATTCATTATATTTATATATTTCCAAATTATGTCCAAATCTTAGAAATCTAACTGAAAATACTTTATAAGAATTGTCAATATTTAGAAAGTATTTATATTTGGTATGGAGGTGAATATTTGAGTGAAAATGAAGCATTGAAAGCAGTTGTAAAATATTCACATAAAAATTTATATTACATCATACGTATTCTACACGGTCAAAATTACTTCTTATAAGTTAGACAAATCGTGTTCTGCAACAACTACTTTCGTTAAGTATTAATAATGATAACTAGTAATGGAATTATTAAGTATATTTGATAATTGTGTCTATCAAGTTCAAACTTGTGTAAGTATAGTTTATTTAAAAAGGACAATAAATCATATCAGAAAAGTCTTTGAATGAAAAAAAAATAAAAAAAATCTATAATAATACAAAGTCAAATTTTTTTTTGATATATAAATTTTTTGGGGTTCGTAAAATTTTTTGTCGTCAAATTTCTATATTGCAAGTTTTATATGATTAGAATTAATAGCAGCTTTATCAATAAACTACAGTCAGACCTCCATACAATCACCCTCTATATAATAACACCTCTTTATATGAACCCATTTTTGCGAAACCAATTTAAATACTATTAAATCACCTCTCTATAATCACAAAACAGTTATAATCACTATCACCGCATTTTTCTGAACACATATATCATTTTTGTTAATAATTTACCCTCCAATTAATCACATAATTTTTTGATTTGTTGTAAATCTCCTTATAAATGCGCGTATGATCATATAATACATATAATATACAATATAATAATAACATTTAATAACACGTGTAAATATATTTTTTTTGCCGATAGCGATGTAAAACTCTATATAATCACTTCACGTGATTTTTAATATAGTGGGGATTATAGGGAGGTTACCTTTTTACAATAACACCTCTATACGATCACCAATTTTTGCAGAACCGAAGAGGTGATTATATGGAGGTCTGACTGTANGATAATTCTTTAAAGTTTTTGTACAAACATTTGTTGAAGTAGAATTTACAAATTCTTCTTGTATTTCCTTAAGGGTTAATTTCCTATCCTTTTTAATAATTCTTTGTAACTGACGGCCATCTCTTTCTGTCATTAAAGGAGGTCTTCCGGTTCTTGGAGGAAGGGTTTCGTATCCACTGTTATAAGCAGTAATAATTTTGTGCACAGTGCTTTTATCATGGTTTAGTACTTCACCAATTTTTCGTTCAGAAATTCCAAACTTCCACGCGCCAACAATCTCTCCGCGTTCAAAACTTGAAAGGTCACTTCTTTTAGTAGACATTCTGGTAAGGAAAAGGCTTGGAAATACGTGAGAAAAAATTGGTGTATTAATAATAAAATGATCGATAAACCTGATTTTTAAGATAAATAAACAAATGATCGACAAACCTGATTTTTAAGATAAATAAACAAATGATCGACAATCGCGTGCCTAATAACTTTTTTCCGGGTAGTGTTACTAGTGTAATATAATTTTATTTCGTGAATATGATATAATGTTATTAATTGTGATAAGATACATTGTAAATAAATAAATAATGTTATTAATTATTATTTCATAACAATA
Source organism: Glomus cerebriforme (assembly GCA_003550305.1). Taxonomy (NCBI): domain Eukaryota; kingdom Fungi; phylum Glomeromycota; class Glomeromycetes; order Glomerales; family Glomeraceae; genus Glomus; species Glomus cerebriforme. Next base: position 42,908 of record QKYT01000700.1, read on the forward strand.
TTTTGGGTTATTTCGTTTTTTCTTTTACGGGGAAAGTTTTTTGGAGGAAAGAAAAATTTTGCCTTTTTATTAAGTTATTTTAACTTATATGATTTTAACGAATTAATATAAAATTTTATTTATATTTATTATATCATATGATTTAAACGCTAAATATGATAATTAGTTCCTAATTAATAGGACCGACCTAACAATGATAATCCTTAATAAAGATGTTTAATAAACACCTGAATTTTACATGGTGAGAAATAGTGTAACTTTATTTGTATAATTCACACACATGATCATGGAAAATCAAATAATGACAAAATATTTGGTAAAAGGATGCATCACATCTTAATCTTCGTTATTTTATTTACCAATAATTTTTTTTTATCTACGATTTTCTATTAAAAATTGTCTATCTCGCATGAGATTATTTTAGACTCCACAGTAAATATATTATTAAGTACCTGTAAATTTTGGAGATAAAGTAATGGTGAAGTTTGTTAATTATTTAATTCATAACTTCATCCCAAAAACATCTTATAAACGTAAAAGGAATTTTTTTTTTCTCATCGTGGATAATTTGATTTAAAATAAAAAAAAAAATGTTATAATTTCAATTTGTATTAAAAATAAAAAAATATATATTTGATCGTTCGTTATTTATATCAAAATTTAAAATATTTTTTTTAAATAATAAACAATTCTTAAATTTAAAAGTTATGCGAATATGTACGGATGATGGATAACCATTTTTGCTTTATAAATTGTTACAGAACATTGATCAATTTTTGAATTTTTGTCCAATTGAAAGGAAGTTCATTATTTTTGTTCAGTGGTAGTGGAGGACCCCGGAAACTACACGGCACACATTTACATACATTTTTTAGAGCCATGTCAGTCGGCATCTAAAAAAGACAATAAATTCTGGCCGACATTATCCAGAAAAGAAAAGATCTACATGCGCAAACTCAAATGTGACGAGATTCTTTATTGCAAATCTGTGATCGGCAAAAATAATCATGTGTTAAAAATAATCATGATTATTTTGATTATTTTGATTACCGACTTTTTGGGTCATCAGCTGACTCAATTTATACGCGTAATGTTAAACATGTACCAATAGTCCAATAGCAATATCAATAACCGAAAAGTCAGTAACACAAAATAATCAAAATAATCATGATTATTTTTAACACATGATTATTTTTGCCGATCACAGATTTTCGATATTAAATATAATTATATTAAAGAACCTCCGGCGACATTATGACAGTGATGTCATAGTCTAATGGTGGTGACATAGTCTAATTGGTGGCATAACCTAGTTCATAATCTAACGGTGATATTATCACTTATTTTTCAGTGTTTTTTTCTACCTTCTGGCTATTGTTTTAGTTAATTCCTACTATCTAAATGAGTTGTCATAATCTAATGGTGGTGGTGGTGGATTTATAATCTAGCAGTGGTGGTTTTTCCGAGTGTCTATGGTTTTTTTATCATTGAGAAACTATATTTTTGTTGGCTTAATTCTGTGGCCTTTTTATTATCAAAGAGTTATCCATGTGTTTACATTACTCTGTAACTTTTTTATCACTAGGGAGCTATGTATGCATTTATCTAGTTCTGTGCTTTTTTTATAACTAAGATGTTAGGTTGAAATTGGCACCACTCTAGTTGTTTTTGACTGCCAAAGTGTTTACCTGTATTTTCCCTTTTCTATTCTCTTTAGTATCGGGTGGCGCAGTAATTCTGCAGATCAATTTCGGTTAATTTTGGCTGGCACTATACTGTAATTTCGGCCTGAAATTTGGAACGCATTATGACATCTAGTGATCAATTTCATGCGATTCTGGACTTGTTTGAAAGCTCTTGATTTAGCCTATATGCATGCCAATTTGAAATCGATTGGATGCCTGGATGGTGAGATATTGCGTTCCAAAGTTCGGGCCAAAATTACACCATAGTGGCAGTCTCAAAATTTTTAAAAATCACATGATTCACCCAGTATCGCCAACACTTTTTTCACCTCCACATGACTTATTAATTTTATTAAACTATTATTGGCCAAATTAAAAATCAGTAAATGCCATTTATCTTAGAAAATTTATTATTCACAAAAAAAACTTTAACATTTAACACTACAATACAATACTACAATTAGGGATGGAAGCAGCTCGGTCAGTTCGGCTTCTAAATAAAGTAAAGAAGTAGGAAGAGATTCAGCTAATTGAATAATATGATCAATAGATAATTTATCATCATGTTTTGATATATCAAACTGACTCAAGCTGATTCAAAACTATAATTTTTATTTTTATTTTTTATTCTTTTTATTATTAAAAAAAATTATATTGATTTATTTATAAAATAAATAATAATTTTTATTTATATATTATAAAATACTATAAAATTATACTGTATATATTATAATATATGAATAAATTATATATTAAAGAATGGCATTCAAATACTTTTCTTACATAAAAAAGTCACATTTATGAAATTTTATTGGATGAATCACAAGAAAGAAACCAGAATTGGCCAGTTAATTTGATTGTTATTAGAAAATCTGTATAATTATCTGGCTGATTGAAGTTTTTTTTATTAACAAAGAAGTAATTTTTTTAAAAATTTACTAATAAAAATGATTTTTTTATTAATATTATTAATAACAGGTAATAATTATAATTTTTATTAATAAAATTTTTAAAAAATGATTATTTTTATTAATGAAAAAGGCGGATAGGGTAATATGATTATAAAATATTAATAATAATAAAAATTATACTTTAATATATAATTTATTATTATTATTAATATTTATAATAGTATTGAACTCTTCCTGCTAATCTCTATATCTATTTTTCTGAAAAAGTTTTGGAAAGTTAGGAAAAGTCAAAATTTATTATCAATAGATCTACTTATTAAATCAGTTATTCCAAAGAATGATTAGATTTAATTTCTGCTCAAAAAAAATTTAAAATATTTGAGCATAGGTTATATTTATGTCTATGGTGTAAACAATAAAAATTTGAAGGATGTAATTCTTTCGTTTCCAAATCCTAATAATTTAAGCAAATTAATTCTTTTTGAAATAAGAAATAATTTTTCATCATCATTTATCACTAAATTCACAAATTTACAAGAACTTGATATATTATTTGATGATTTATTTAAAGGTTTTAAAAAGTAACAATGTGCTATTTTTCCAAAATTACGAATTTTAATATTTAGAAATATCTCCAAGTTATAAGTTATTAATAATTCATTATATTTATATATTTCCAAATTATGTCCAAATCTTAGAAAACTAATTGTTAATAGGTTTAAAAGTGATAAGTTAGAAACGTTGAAAATACTTTATAAGAATTGTCAATATTTAGAAAGTATTTATATTTGGTATGGAGGTGAATATTTGAGTGAAAAAGAAGCATTGAAAGCAGTTGTAAAATATTCACATAAAAATTTATATTACATCATACGTATTCTACACGGTCAAAATTACTTCTTATAAGTTAGACAAATCGTCGTTAAGTATTAATAATGATAACTAGTTATTTGATAATTGTATAGTTGCCTGTCTATCAAGTTCAAACTTGTGTAAGTATAGTTTATTTAAAAAGGACAATAAATCATATCAGAAAAGTCTTTGAATGAAAAAAAAATAAAAAAAATCTATAATAATACAAAGTCAAATTTTTTTTTGATATATAAATTTTTTGGGGTTCGTAAAATTTTTTGTCGTCAAATTTCTATATTGCAAGTTTTATATGATTAGAATTAATAGCAGCTTTATCAATAAACTACAGTCAGACCTCCATACAATCACCCTCTATATAATAACACCTCTTTATANGAACCCATTTTTGCGAAACCAATTTAAANANTATTAAATNACCTCTCTATAATCACAAAACAGTTATAATCACTATCACCGCATTTTTCTGAACACATATATCATTTTTGTTAATAATTTACCCTCCAATTAATCACATAATTTTTTGATTGGTTGTAAATCTCCTTATAAATGCGCGTATGATCATATAATACATATCAGATATACAGATAATAACATTAATACATTTAACATTTAGTATAATATACAGTATAGCATAATATAATAATAACATTTAATAACACTTGTAAATATATTTTTTTTACTTTTAATAAATTGATAATATAATTTGCGATGTAAAACTCTATATAATCACTTCACGTGATTTTTAATATAGTGGGGATTATAGGGAGGTTACCTTTTTACAATAACACCTCTATACGATCACCAATTTTTGCAGAACCGAAGAGGTGATTATATGGAGGTCTGACTGTAGTAGTAATGTATCTTCTATCATTTTATCATATGAAACACATTATGAAACTATTTATACAGATTACTTGGAAAAATTCAGATGATTATTAGGCATGAAATACTATACAGGTAATTAAATTTTTAAAAAAAAATTTTACTTTCTTATCCTCATGATATTCTTACAATATTTGATAAAATAAAGGCCAGAAGAAACTAATAAAATTATGAATGGTTTGTTTCTTAAACTCAAAATTTTGTGCATCAAAATGAAATCATAAAAAAGTATATAAAATTAGGAGTAATAACCGAATGTAAATATATTGTTTAATTCTTGAAAACTAAATATTATTATTCCCTTTTAGTCACTTTTATAAAAAATCTCATTTGGTGGATTAAGATTATTATTATTATATATTAACAATTCGATTTATGGTCCAAATAAACTTATTTGCAAAATTTGATCACAAAGTACGATATAACATTCATTTAATATATTAAAAGTATATATTATATTCTTAATGATATAAACATTTGATATTTGATTGTATTATGTTCATATTTTTAAACAATTTAATATTTATTTTTATTAAATATAATAAGTTGATTAAAATTACATAAATTATAAAAAGAAAAAATAAAGANATGTTGTANTTGAATTATTGATTTNCCCTCACCCTAATCCCAGATTTACTAATAATAAACTAAAAATTAATATAATAACTATTCTGTATGTCTTCCAAAATAATAACTATCATCAATTCTGATTTTTTGAATTTATGCCAATTNCTTTGTTGTCCTTTATTCCACCCAAACACCCAGTTTTTCGAATGATATTGTACTTATCTTACACCATGTGATTGTTATCATCAATTTACTCTTATATTCATTTACTTTGATTCATTATTATATCTCTCCTTTTGTTAATAATTTATTTTCCTATATTCACTTTAGACTTTGATATAAACCTCCTTTTATGTTTGTTTCATCATTTTATTGTATATTAGCTTATTATTTTTGCTATGCCTTTCCTGGCTTTCCATATGGTGGTACCCTTCCATCAATTCCTTAAGTTTCAACCTTGCGACCATACTCCCCCTGGAACCCAAATACCTTTTATTTGACAACAATCTAAATCATTGCATTAATGCAGGTCTAAAGTAAATTTTATATAAGATAATATACAAATTTATGGTCGGCTGATTAAAATTTTTTTTTTATCCGATGATTTTTTATTGATTGGTTAAATGAATGATTTTTCTTCTATTTTTTTTTTTTACTTGTAATTATTCTTTCAATTCACATAGCATTCCATTTAAATTTCTACAATATTGGTTGTAAAGGAGCATTGCTAATGATGAAATATATTTCGTCCAATCCATCTTCTANAGTGAATTTTTCAGTAATTTGTCATTCAACATTATGTTATTTGTTTCATAAATAAAAATGTACATCATTGTTTATGTTCTTTTCTTCTTGGTATTTCTTTCATACCCAAATTTCTCTTTTAAAATCATCAAATCTTC
>QKYT01000701.1:0-11362 GCA_003550305.1 Glomus cerebriforme
TATACAAAACGTATCATTTCCGTATATTTATTTCTTATAGGGTTGGATCCCCTTTTGTCTTATCCTTCATTAGAAACAAGTCTCCTGAATAGTTAAGATTAAAAATGTCTGGTCTTTCTGCTTGATCTTTATATATGTCTTCAGTTTCTATCCACATTATGAGCGAGTCTATATCTGTATAAAGTAGATGAGCTTTATCTTCATAGTGAGGCTTTATGTAACCGTACCAAAAGTTGAACATCATAGCCTTGCTAATGTCGAGAATTGCCTGCCCTACATAAATTGGTTTGTTTAGAGTTACTGTACTTTTTAACATATGGACTGCTGTAATTCCCCCTTCGAATGCTTTAAAGCCTACATATAATGGTGAACTTGCTAGGCACCTGATTTTTTTATCCTCTTCTGTTCGGAGTAATTCTACTCTCATATGTTTACGAACATTTTCCATTTGTTTGCCAAAGACTGCATTATTCTTTAGTTTATAACATGATCCCAAACTCATCCCCAGCAGTGGCCTTAGCTATTTTGCGTTTACAAATATTTTTCTCAATATAGTCTTTCATCCATGGAGACTGCCGAAATTTAAGAGCATCATGAATCTTTGTAACTTTTATCCCATTTTCATGTATAATTGGAGTACACAATAATGGACCACGTAGTTCTTTTTGGGATAAAGGGTTTGGACAAGCTTTTCTCCTATTATATATTTTTCATCCCCAACTTCTTTATCATGTACTAATCTTTCATTATACAAGCTAAGCCATTCTTCTGGAACTATCTGCTTTTCTAGTGCTAAAGGATAATCTGCAAAGAAATCATGCAAGTGCACTGGGGCTTCTAGATCAACTTCCAATGTATATCCTATTTCAGCATCTGGTGCAATGCTTTGTATGTCCGGAACCTGTTCTGGGCTTACTTTTCCCAATATTTCTGTAGGCATGTATTGGGTCATCGCACCTGAATATAAAGCATTCATATCGTTATATAAGATCCAAGATGTTGGTTTGCCTGGATTGTAATCGGGACATTTAGGATTATTAGTTTTAGCATAACGGTAACTTGCCATTGTCATGCCTCCACGAATGCCCTTCTCAACCATCAAGTACTCGTCCATATTTATCATTAGCTTAAGTTCAGCTTCACTACTTTTGTATAAGGAATCATTAAACATTCCTGGTGCAGATACATAATGAGAAGGATCTAAGCTGTCATCTTTCAAGCACATGATAGTGTAGTTCATGAAAACATCTGCAAGTAAAAGTACATCAGTTTTGAAATAAAGGTCATGATACTCTCCAAAATTTTGCATCTCAAATGTTTGCCATATTTTTTGCGCATGATCATAATCTTCTTTATTAATATTTTGTTGACTAAGAATCGAATAAAAATCCTTTCTTGGTGGTAGCTTTGTTCTGTCAAATTTTTCCCATGCATTTGTCCAGTCATATGGAAAGACCCCCTTTCGAAAAAGAAGCTTAATCTTGTCTATTGAATAGCCTTTCTCAGTAAAGTACCTAATAGTTAGGGGAAATTTTTTGATCTTTCCTCCTAGACATTCTACTAATTTATCTAATCTCATTCCCATATGCTGAAAGCTATCAAGAAATCAGAGCTGGCTAACATCCATGGCTTTGTACTTTCCTATATTCTCTGGAATGCAATTTAGATTATCAGCCGTGAACTTGCTCACAACTTTCATAAGCGGATGAGAGTCATATCCCCAGAAATTATGACATATAAGAGGCACTTTGGTTTCAAAAGAGCTTATTCGCAATTTTTTATTACAAGAGTCATGAGCTGGGCCTCAGTACTTTCCATTTATATGATCATGATCTTTTACTTTGTGGTTAAGAGCACTTAAGGCTTTTCAGTATCTTTTCTGCACCTCTTTCTTTTCAGGATGCTCCTTTTCCATACATGTTTCCCATTCCTTAACTTCTAATAATCTATGCTTTGCTTCTTCGAGTTTTTTTATTACCTCTGGTGCTGGTTTTAAGAAAGGTCCCTTGCAAATCCAGCATTCAGTCGCTTCATTGTATGCTTTAAGATCCCCTGGTGCCATTATCATTTTTGCAAACGCAGATAAGTCCTCCTGTATGTTTGCCAGCTCCTTCTCAATTTTTGTGACAAATCTTTCAAGCGCATCTGGACTCCTATATAAATCATGATTTATGATTTCATAGTCAAGTGAACTATCCATATGAATAACTACATAGCAATAGCCACACGGCTTGTGCATCTGTAATCTTTCGGTATGGGTTAACTTCGTCTTTTCTTCTGGGGTTAACTTTTCGGTTAATATTTCTAGATCCCAGAAAATGCGATATGGATTTGGTTGCATGCATTTATGATTATAGAAAGCTTTGACACTCCTATTTTTCACCGGCATTTGTGGTTGCTGGGGGGGCATTATTTAGATCCTTGCATTTTGGTAAATGTTCATTATATCTTATCTCTGAAGAATATACATGAAGACAATAACGACAAATATATTTTCGCCCTTTATGTTTGCTATGATTGTACACCAGCTTATGTAAATCTTTGATAATGCAGTAATGGCTTCTATCATCTTCTATAATTACTAGAAGATTTACTTGCTTGTATTCTTTCCCTCTTCTTTCTGAAACATAGCGAAATTCAAGACACTCATTCTGGTTATGCCATTCATAAACATATAGACTGATTTCAGGATTATTTTCTTTGAACTTTTTATAAACTGGTGTTGAGACTGATACTGGAATTGGAATGTCATCCATATTAAGTTCCTCCATGAAACCTCCATATAGCCGATGTGGATTTCTTTCTGGATGAACTTTAACTGAATGCAAAACTCCTAGGACACTCCATCTGAAACACCAGTCATCATTATTTTGAATATTAATAATTCTGTTATTACGTTTTGGCATAGTTTCAGGTAAAGGTATATGGGCAGTAGGACCAATTGGATTAAAATCAGCTATCTCTATACTTATTTCTTCGATATAATCAAGATACGCATCTGACATTTGGTATATAGTTAACTCTAACCATCACGCTATTACTTGCTTATAAAATTTTTTCTTTAATTAATTATTTCCTATTCCTTTCACTTTTCGATCAGTTAAGACGGCATTTGCAGGCTTGCCAAAACGGTTCTAGCTATCTTTCCGAAACTGAAGCATTAACTATTTATTAATTATTCTTTTGATATTTAGTGATAAAAAATAGGATGATCGGTGAATATTCCTGCCTATTTCTCTGCAATACTGGAAAGGCTTGTAAAAATCCTTGCATTCGTCCTGAAAAATGCCAGTTTCATTGGAAAGCTAAGAAACGAGTACTATGCTCTGATTGTAGGAAGCCTACAGCTTTTGCTTGTGGCCGATGCCCACTACATGTTAGAGGCTATTATGTTATCCAGCATTATATCAGGCTTTGATTACAGATGCAAAAAAACATTTTGAGCAAATAATGATCACCCAAAGAGATAGGCTTGCAATTCTTAATATTACTCTTTGCAGGGAATGCCTCCTTCTGATAAAAATGGATGAGGGAAAATATTGTGATAGTTGCCGGCCAGAACAAATGGAAAATAACTTTGGCTAACTTTATACTGGCAAATTTTCGTTAGACTTACTTCTTATATTTTTTCGTTAAACTTTTATGATTAATATGCTATTTGATGAGCCAGCTTGTACAGAATCCGTTCTTGATTAAGGATTTTTTCTGGATTTTTACAGTAAGGATATTGATTTTTTCATTAGATTTATTAATTCCCGGTAGGGCAGAATCGTTAGACTTAAATGAATTATGTATTAGATAAGAAGTTAGCCAGCATGAAGTCAATTCCTGATATATACTTTTCATTAGACTTATAAAATTCCTGGCAGGACGAAATCATTAAACTTAAATTTTTTGTTAATTTATATGCTATTTATTAAGCTATCTTGCGTAGAACCTGTTCTTGACTAAGGAAAAGTTGGGACAATTCCGTGGATTTCTTCTGGATTTTTACAGGATGATATTTCATTAGACTTTTATATAAAATATGCTATTTAATAAGCTAGCCTGCATTGAACTCGTTCTTGATTAAGGAAAAGTTGTGACAAAAATCCCGTTAGATTTATTTAACAATTATGCTATTTAATGAGCTAGCTTGTACAGAAGGCATTCTTGTATATAGAAAAGTTCATTAGATTTAAAAGTTACATGATTTTTCATTAGATTTAAGAAAATCGTTAGATTTATTTATGGGATAATAAGGACGGTTAGACTTAATTTCGTTAGACTTATTTTTTTGTTAGACTTATTTATAGGGTAATAAGGACAGTTAAACTTATTTTCGTTAGACTTAAGTAATAAATATGTTATTTAAAGAGCTAACTCACGCAGAATCAATTCCTGATATAATAATTTTTGTTAGATTTAATAAATATAACTGAAAAATTGATATAGAAATTAAGATTCTAGAGCCGTTAGAAACTTTTCTAATATATTAATAAAAATTGATATGCTTTCTGAGGTTGGAGAAGCCACACAGAATTAAGAAATATAATATCAAAATTAAGATTCTAGAGCTGATAGAAGCTCTTCTAATATAATAAGAAAAATTGATATTATTTTTAACGTTCTGTGGCCCACACACACAATGTTTCAGTGGAGGTCAGACCTTCAGTCCTTAAACCCCCACTTTCACATTGTGTACTGCATATTTTATGCAAATACTTGGCTAATCACTGCAAAAAATATTTCCAAAATGTTTTTACATTTTTTGTAAAAATTATTANAAAAAAAAAAGAAAAAAAATACATATAAAGAAGAAAATACAAGTGATGTAAATGAATCACAAAATAAAAAACAAAAATGAAATAATGAACAATCATCTATCTGTTATAAAAATAACAAATTGAAAAAAAAGTATTCTGATAAAATAAATTATTCTGTAATAAAAATTTTTGTAATATATAATATTTCCTTTAGTATGATCAAAAACCCATAATTTATTGATATACTCAAAATCCTTTAGTCAGAATATAACTTATCTACTGGCAAGTTTTAATTAGAATATTATTGGAAGTTAAATTATCTTATGTAAATTTATGAGTTTATAATGAATTAAATAAAGAATCTAATTGTATAATTGATAAGATTAATCAATTATTTTAATTTTTCTATATTAAGTATTTAAAGCATTAACATTTGATTTATTTACTATTATATTATGTATTAGATGATTAAATAGACCTATATGATAATAGTATATGAATATTTATGCTTATTATAAATCAAAAGAAGAAATATCTTTTGAAACTTGAGAATCTTCAATATATATCTAATGTTATTGAAGAAATTATTAGTAAAATTGGAATTGATAAATTTGCTACTATAATATCTAATAATAGTATCAATATTGCTGCTATATATAGAATTATTTCACAAAAATATTCAAGCATTCTTAATATAAGATGCATTATACACTGTATTAATTTAATCAATTCTAACATTATTAAAATTAATAAGACAAATAAGTTAGTTAAGCAAGTGAATATTATTACAAAATTTTTTAAAAATTCTACCATAAGCATGACATTACTCAAAGATACTATTAAATTAAAAAATATTTAGGGAAAAATCTGAAAGTATATATCAAAACTAGATGAACTATGATATACAAAAGCATAAGCTCAATTTGATAACTTAAAAATGCATTGCAATATGTATTTTTTTAAATTTATCAAATTAATATGTTTAGGATAATATAAATATGAGTGTTGCTAATTTGCATCCAGAGTGAAGATTACGTGAGGTGATTATCATCCAAATGATTTTACTTTTTATTGTCCTATTACATAATTTTTATTATTTTTTAATGTATTACAAAAATAATTATATAAATTTATTTTTTTAAAAGTATTTAAAGTTATGATGAATCAAAAATTTCAAAATAGTAACTTTATTAATTTTTTTTTGACAAGTTAAACATATTTATTGTATTAAGTGTCAATTGCTGAATACATTTTATAAATTATGTATACATCCTCTATAAAGAAAAATGCAACTTATCATATAAGATTATTAGTTTGTAAGGATAGGAATTACAAACAAATTTCCCTTGGTGCAAATGACCCTTATGCTTTATCTTGAATCTTTTGACAGTAATTTTATTAATTGAACAATAGATGATTATTATGCATTACTACATCTTCTATTCCATTTCATAATCTTCCTCATCCTTCTCATTTTCTTTATCTATACCCCTTAATGTTATGTTTGTACTTTTTCTCATTTCACTTAATAATACAAGTATTTTCACTATATCATTACTTGCTATCCTTGCTACCACATTCTCCTTATGAATTCTAATATAATTAAACACAAAAAATATTATATAAGAAGTTACACTCTATAACTAAGATTCAAACAGTAAAATCAATAATATTACCTAACTTCTTCCAAAATATACTTAAAAATTCTTCATAATACCTCTCATTAAGCTTAGTAATTCTTCTTCCTTTTCCTTTTATGTAATTATCTATTAACTAATAAAATAATAATTAAGATTAATTATTTATAGCTGAGAGATAATAAGTCATAAAAGTTAATGAATATTTTATTTACATTGAAGTCTTATACTAGACCTTGAAATTTTTGCTAACAGTGCTCCCTAAATATTTTATACCAAATCTCAAATTAATTTTATTTGCAAGCTCTTTTCAAAAAAAAAATTTTTCTCTTAGTTTAAAAGAATGATAATATGCATTTACTTCTTTTCATTTATTGATTAATATTCGTAATTGATCTTCTTTTCACATATTGATAGTTTCTTAAAGAAAATTTTAATAAAAAATATTTGAATTTGATGAATTTAATAGAAAATTCAAAAAAAAACTATATCTTTAAATGACTTCAAAAATAAAAAATCATATTTGTATTTGATGTATTGAATTAGTCAGTTTATTTTTCAAGTTTGTCTTCATTGAATTAATCATCTTACTTTTATTAAATAATATAACAAATTATTATGGTATCTAAATTAGAAAAAAAAGCTTAACTAAATCAACCTAATTATTCAATCTAAATTCTTATCATGATATAACTATAAATTCAATTAAAATACATATGATCACGATAAATGCTATATGAATCCAATTAAAATACATATGACATTTCATAAGAAAAAAAATAAAAAAAATAAAGTGATTTCTTCAATTTTGTATTACCATTAATCATTAAACTTTACTATTACATAATTTTATTACTAATACTAACAGTACAAATAAACATTCATAAAAAAAAATTTGTTACAAATTTTTTGATCTTTAGTTATTCAGACATTTTGGAACATAATGGCCAACGTGATTACAATTTTTACAACATCTTTCTCTTTTTTTGCCTTCTTGATTTAGTACAACTTTTTTTCATAATCTTTATTAGTAATATTAGTTATATCTCGAACATGCTTTACTTTCTTTTTTTGAGATTCACCACATGACTTGTATCTATTAGGTTGTTGACCTTTATATTTCACCTATAATAGATTACCAATATGTATAGAAATTATATTTTTCTGTTAGTCAGATAGTTTTGCTTTTATACTTCAATAAAATATTCTATTTGATTAACAAATTTATCAACTTTATCAGTCTAAATAGCCAAATTAAATACCTTTTTAGCATATTCCATACCAAATCCTTTTGTTTAGGACCTTAAGATTGTATAATATTAAGAGTTTGTCTAAAATTTGTAAGATGTTAAAATAATAATTGAGGGCTTTCTAATTCATTTTCTTTAATTTAGAATATTAGTTTCTTATATTGTTTAATATTATACTTATTATAATTATGCCATCTTCGAAAAATAAGGAATATATAGAACTGTATATAAATTGAATAGAACATAACTCAAAAGAAATGCCTACATACAATTTCTCTATTGATAAGTCAAAGACAGATACAGTACATAAATATGATTTGATATCAAGCAAAATAATATGTTGTAATTTTGATTTTTATCTATAATATCTAATTACTTTTCATACTTATCAAATACTATTATGAGATATTTTCTTGATTAATAAAGAAAATAGAAATTGAGATTGATCATAAGTATCTTTTCTGACTATCTCTTGTTAATAAGAATCATCCAATATCTATGAAAAAAAAGGTATTTTTTTTGATAATTATCTTTATTATTTTTATTAATAAATACTAATTCTTCTTTATTAACTATTAGTAATATACTTACTTCTAAAAATGGTAATCAATCTTCAATTAATTTCACATCATAGCTAATGTTCTGAAAAAAATCCAGTTTGATCTGAATCTGCAGATTTGATCTGAAACAGATTCAGATCAGTTTGCAAATTTAAAATCTGTATATCTGATCTGAATCAAATAAATCTGATCTAAATCTGATCTGATTAGATCAGATTATGATACAAAAAAATTTGGATCTAATCCAATCAGATTCAGATCTTCATATATTAAATATGATAAAATAAAAAAAAAAAATTTTTTTTATTTTATTTTTTTTTTAGAGATGAAACCTTCTGAATAAACTAAAGGTAAATTCATTCTTTTTTTACTTTATTTTTTTTAGAAAAAGTAATTAACATTTTCTTTTCTCTTTTTTTTAGAAAACTGAATAAATGGACAAAGTTGAATAAACAGAACTTGAACAAATGAACTAAAAGATTAGTTTATTTATTTCTTTCATTTTTTTACTTTCAGAAAATGTAATTAATGTCACCCTTTTCTTTTTTTTTAGAAAACTGGATGAATGGATGAAACTGAATGACTGGGATCTTGAACAAATATAAGTTCATTCTTTTTTTACTTTATTAATTATTAGAAAAGTAATTAATGTTCCCTTTCTCTTTTTTAGAAAACCATCAGCAAATTTTTTAGTCTGCAGATCTGCGCTGATCTGCAATATGATAATCCTATACAGATCTTTGGACATACCATCAAACTTCAAAAAAAAAATTTTATGATTTCTGCGCAGATTATTTAAGTATTAAAAATCTGTGCAGAATTTTACAAAGCAAATCTTCGAAATAACTTCATTTGTAAATTTTTACTATATTTCTGTTTATTATTATTATACATTTACTTTTCAGTTGTATAATNTAATTTATGCTTTATTAATTTTATTAATTACNGTCAAATATATTTACAAATTAAAAACTAATTTACTTATTATTAAATACAAAAAAAAACTAAGTTCCTATTCTTTACATGTTGTTAATGGTTTGGANATAGTTCCAGTTGGTTTGATTCCAATGAACAACTAAGATATTTTCATTAAAATCCCATATACTCATGTCCGGAAGAATTTACAAAAAAAAAGAAATAATAAACATTAGTTATTAACGTTCGTTAAAAAAGAAATTAAAAAAAAATTTGAAAGATTTATATCATTGAAATCCTATAACCCACCCGGAGAACCTACAAAAAAAAATAATGAAATGTTAGTAACATTTCGTTAAAAACAAAAAAAAAATAAAAAATTTTTCAAAGGTATTATATACCTTCAATTTGTAATATCACGTGCGGAATCTACAAAAGAAAAGTGAAGCATTAATTGATGTTTCGTTAAAAAAAGAAACAAATCTTTGAGGGTACTATTTATTTTTGAAAAAGCTGTGAAGAATACCAGAAACTAAAAAAGAAACTAATGAAATGTTAGTAAAAAGTTTCACTAAGAAAAATAAAAAAAAAATATATTTTTTTCGAAGCTAACCTTTGAAATCCATAATACCAATGCCCAGAAACCTATAAAGAAAAAAATCAAAATGTTAATTTAACATTTCATTGAAAAAATAATAAAAAAATATTTTTGAAGGTATTTATTTACCTTCGAAGTTCCCTTAACTCATGTCAGAAGAAATCTATAAAAAAAGAAAATGAACGTTAGTTATTAATATTTTGTTAAATACAATAAAAGAAAGTTTCGAAGCTTACCTTTGAAATTCTATATACCCATATTGCAGGACCTAAAAAAGAATATCAAAATCCTGAATTATTCAATTTTGGAATCTACAAAACAAAAATAAATGAAATATTAGAAACAATCATTAAAAAACCTTTAAAAATGAAGGTAAATTTACCTTCGAAATTCTGGGAACCCACCTTACAAAAAAAATGGAATGTTAGTTATTAACATTTCATTAAAAAAAACAATAATAAAATTTGAAGGTATACCTTTGAAGTACTGCCTGGAAGAACCTATAAATGAAAAGGAAAGAAACGTTGATTAAACGTTTCATTAAAAAAACAAAGTAGATAACAAACCTTCGATTTCAAAGTCCAAGAAGTCAAATCTGAGGCTGAAGTCCTACAAAAAAGAAAGAAATGTTACGTTAGTAATGTTTCTTTAATAAAAAAAATTATATCTCTCCTGATACAAACCTTTGAAGTCCAGGTCGAATCTGAAGCTGAAGTTCTACAAAAAAGAAAGAAACATTACGTTAGTAATGTTTCTTTAATAAAAAAAAATCTATATCTCCCAATACAAATATTCAAAGTCCAGGTCAAATCTGAAGCTGAAGTCCTACAAAAAAAGAAAGAAATGTTACATTAGTAACATTTTTTTAATAAAAAAAAACCTATATCTATCTCTCCCAATACAAACCTTCGAAGTTCAGGTCAAATTCGAAGCTGAAGTCCTACAAAAAAGAAAGAAACATTACATTAGTAATGTTTCTTTAATAAAAAAAACCTATATCTATCTCCCCCAATATAAACCTTTGAAGTCCAGGTCAAATCCTGAAGCTGAAGTCCTAATCTTTGAAGTCCAAGTCAAATCTGAACCTATAAGAAAAAAAGAACATTACATTAGTAATGTTTCTTTTAATACCTCTTCCCCTTCACTACTAACCTATTTCAAAGTCTCATACCTGAAGACCCGAACCTACAAAAGAAAGAACGTTAGTAAACATTCATTTAATACCCCTTTCTTCACTACAAACCTATTTCAAAATCTCATACCCGAAGACCTGAACTTACAAAAAAAGAAAGTTACATTAGTAACGTTTCTTTTAATACCCCTCCCCTTCACTACAAATCTATTTTGAAGTCTCATATCCAAAGACCCAAACCTACAAAAGAAAGAATGTTAGCTAACATTCATTAAATTAAAAAAAAAACAGAAAAAAAACAGAATTTCAAAGAATTACCTTTGAAAGAAAATCCTTCGGCTTTCTAAACCTAAAAAATAAAAAAGAACGTTAGTAAACGTTCATTTAATAAAAAAAAAATAAATTTTTGAAGTTATTACCTCAAAATGGGGAGTTCAGAATTTACATTTCGACTTTCAACCCTAAAAAAATAAAAAGAACGTTAGTAAACGTTCATAAATAAATAAAAATAAAAAAAATAATTTC
>QKYT01000701.1:34564-44638 GCA_003550305.1 Glomus cerebriforme
AAAAAAGATGGATATGAAAAAGCCACAAAAGGTTACATATCCGATCTGAGATCTGAGCCAGAACCGTCGGATTTGGTTCGTATCAGATTTGGATTTGAGCAGATTAATCCGAATCTGATTTGAATTTATCGAATTTAATCTGAAACTGATCTGATCTGATCTGATCAAATTTTTTTCGATCTGAATCTGAACTGCAGATCATATATATTTGATCCGATCTGGATTTGACAGATCAGATTCAGACTAAATCTGATCAGATTGGATTTTTTTAGGAGCACTACCTGACGTGGGAAAGTGTAAGTGTGATTTCACAAAGATTATATTGTTGATTAAGGTATGAACATGTGATGCCAAAAAAACTATAATTATTTTGTGCTGTCTACAGATCTAATGTGAGAGAAACAGAGGTAATAAGTTCTAACAAATTAGTTAAAACCTTAAAAGTATAATTATAAGCAATATGAATCATAGCTTTAACACTTTTAGAATCTGGCATATTAAATTTTGGATCTAATTCATAAATAAGTTTATAAAAAGATATGCGTTCAACTATTCTTAATAGTTGAGCTGTATCAAGAATAAAGTCTACTAAAAATTGGTGTAACTCAAGTTGACGACTTTCATTATGTTTTTTAGTTATTTTTTTCGTCTATAAAAAAAATTTTTAGTAAAAAATCTCTATATTATATTATTAAAATAAATTATTACCTGAGAAATATTATTTTGTTCTGAAAAAAGTTCATGCGTATTTGTTAAATGCTCTATGCAATTCTTAGTAGAACCACCTGTTTTATACTCTTTTTTACACAGAATATTTATGCCCATTATTTCCAAATTGCAGATTGCAAACTGCTCACTATTACAGATTTCTATATCGAAATACCTCCAAACCCAACTTGTTTTTTCCCTTTTATTAGTAGTTCTTTTTATATCATTAGGATTTTCTAATAGTTCGTTAAGATTTTCTTTCATATTTGACTAATAAGTAACTGAAAGACGCAATTGAAAACAACATGAAATATATTTAAAAAAATAGACGTATCAAAATTATTAAAAAGGTAAAAAATTCTCCCATTGGTTATAATTAACATATATAAAATAAAGTTTATTGACAATTTTATTTAATTGAATTATTTTCACGATAAAAAGATCAATTTTAGTAATAGTTATCCAGATTATTTATCTGGATTCATCCATCTTTTTTATTCAGATTCATCCGGATCATCCACTTTTTTTTATTCGGATTCATCCGGATCATCCGCTTTTTTTCATCTGGATTCATCCATCATCCGGCTAAATTCTAATGGATGATCTGTTTACTTTTGGACCAGATTATCCACTGGATTAACGGATTAACCAGATCCAGATCGTAACACTACTTTTAACTATAAATTGCAGATTTAATGATAATAAAAATGATGATAATTGGAATTTAGAGATATTAACTAATAATTCTAATAATTAATTTTTATTCCTTTTTCTTTGTAAGTAGTATTATCATCATAACTAATAATAATAGGAATGTTAATCAATTCACTTTCAATTTATTTTTTTTTCAATTAATAATATTAATATAATTAATATAAATAATAATTAATTTTACTTTCATTTCAAATTAAAAAGAAAAAGAGTGTTTTAGAGGAATTCAATAATAAGAGTCAATATAATTGTAAAATATGCAAACAATTGGATCATAATAGTAAAACTTATAAGAGAAAAAGAAAGAAAATCAAGATAATAATAAAGAAATAAGTTAAATTCTGATTATTTATCATTTGATAAGAATTAATTAATCTTAACAATATCTTACATCATATAAATGTAAATAGAATACAAGATAAATATAATTAATTAAAAGAGAATTATAAGAGAATTATGAAAAAATCTACTAAATTAATAATGAAATTATATTAAATTATTAATATGTATCATAGGCAAAATAAGGAGAGAATATGATTAAGTGCTAAATAATTTTTTTTTAATTCTAGTAGTAAATTATTAGTCTTTTTTTTTGAGAAAATTTTATTTCATATTATTATATTATTATTAGACATTTTTTATAAAAATTTATTTTTAAATGATACAATTTAATTTATTTGATAATTTTTTTTTAATATTATTGATCATTATATGAGATTTTTTTTTGAAATTTTTCTTTTTGAAACATTATTTAAAGAGTCAATTTCCTTAAATAAGATTGTAGTTTTATTTTTCAAATTTTTTTTTCTTCAAAAAAATTTTCTAAAAAAAGCTTCTTAAATATTCACTTATTTTTAAAATCTTAATGATGATGAATATAAGTAATAGTGGATAATACAATACTTATAATCAAATTTTTAAAATAATTTAACTTATATTTTTTACTGTAATGGAATGATGATAAAGTATATATGCTTATTAACTTACAAAAAATAGATAATAAATATTTTTATTATATTGGTCATATCAAATGATTATTTTAAAAGAAGTTGTCAGAAGATAATTAGCGATTTAAGTCAAATTATTCAGCACAGCAATATAACCAAAAATTCAATGATGTATTAAAAAATTATTGAGTAAATATTCTATATTAACTGTTATTATATGATTATTTCTTGAGTATTAATTAAACTTATTTTTTTTGTTAAGTAATATATAATTATATTCATTTAAAACCAGGTGGCAAAAAGGTCAAAAATAGTGAAATATACTATGAAAAGTTTAAATCAGAATTCTGGCAGAAGCTAAATAAATATTATTTATCTCCTTTTATTTATTTGAATTTTATAGAGTATAATCTTAAGTTTTCAAATAATATTTTAGAAACTGAATATAATAGGATATATAAAGCAAATCAAGCAGTTCAAGTAATATTAAGTTTGGGTTTAGGGTAAGATCTGCAAATTCACAAAGTTGGAATAATGGTCAAGTATTAATAGCAGATTTTGCATAGAAACAAATAGAGGAGAATATTGTTCAAGATGTTAATAGTTGAGAAGAGAATGAAAAAGAATATTTGGATTGTAGAAATAATTAAGAAGTTGATAATCAAGATGTTAATAGTCAAGAAGAGGATGAAGAAAAATGTTTGAATTGTATAAATAATCAAGAAGTCAATAATCAAGATATTAGTAGTCAAAGAGAGGATGAAAAAGGATATTTGAATTATATAAATAATCAAAGTATCAATAATCAAGAAATTGATAATAAAGGAAGAGAAATTTAAGTTCAAGTTCTTTGTAGAGTACAATGATTCACTTTTTTTCTTGAACTTTTTTTGTCCTGACTTCTGAGAAAAGACTATATACTTTTCAATTTGTTATTTTTCTGGGTTACAGGATCATTTATTTTTTTCAATTGTTAATTGCTGCATATTGTATGATTATTTGATATTTTTTTACATTTCACAAAAATTTTATACTTTAATAAAGAAAATTTTTTTTTCATTATGTACTACTGTAATAAAACTGAATATAAAAGGATATGAAATCAATAAAAATTTGAATATCCCAATTTGCAAAATTAATGAAAATTAGAGTATCAAAAATCATCAAATTACAAGTAAAAAAAACATAGGGTTACTATGGTAACGAATTACCAGGTAGTAACGGCCTTAAGAATTAATATTCAATGTATAATATTAATAAATTAGTTGGCTTGCAAATTGCATTTACTATGATATTGTGGATAGATTGCAATACCACCAATTAATTGCGATATTGCAGATTAATTGCAAATTATAAATTAATTACAGATTTGTGAATTATTATATGCAATTCAATTCCAAAATCTGCAATATTGCGGATTTGAAAAATCAATCGCAGCATCATCCTTAGGTGCAGTAAATAAATTACAGATGACAATCAAAATTATCTGGATATTTAATAATATAATTAAAGTAAAAATTTAAATGCTTCATATTTTTAGAAAATTCTAGAAAATATGAGTTTGGGATTTATCTCATGGTTTTCTAATGATATTTTTACGGTGAAATGAGTAGAGCTGATAAAATACAGATCATCCTCAATATCATTATCATCATGGCTACGTCGTGACTCGTGATAAGTAATAAAATACAAAATCATGAGTTATTTATATTATATTAACATGTGAAAATCTACATAATTTAGCATTACATTACGATATCATCTTTTAAGTTTATGTTGCCCTTCCATGATGCTAATAAGGTCTTCATTTGCCTTCTTCATACTGCGATAGATCGTGAGTGATTTGCCGATCAACTGTATGACAGAAATAAATTGATCAAAGTCTATTAAGAAACATCATATCAATTATATTATGTCACGAAAGTTTATTTAAATATGTATATACTGTATATACCCAACTATCTAAACTTTCATTTTTTAAAACTTTCATTTTTCATCACGTTATGTATAAACTATTGTATAAACTTATTATTAGGCGTCTTAATTCTAGTTTTTCTACTGGAATGAAATCGTTTGCTTGATAAAAGTGCTAAGAGTATGTATGGTGTTGTAATAAAATTTATTGAGGATATAAATATAACATTAATTCTTACTATTAAAAATTAGTAGATTCCGAATTACGCTGCAGTTTTAGGAGTTAGCAGTGGCTCTGTTTTTAGGGTTTGGAAGATGATGAATCATTTGGTTGAACGATTTAATCAAAAGATTGATAAAACAGAAGAATGATTTAATCAACGGCTCGATAAACCGGAAGAACACCTTAATCAATGGCTCGATAAACGGACCAAGTAAGTTAATACTTAGTGATCATTCCCTAATAGTGCAAACTTAACATCTCTTTCAAATCTAGAAACTTGATATAATTATCAATTCCATGGAGAACTCATCCGAAAAAACAAATAAAAAATAAAATAAAATTTCTTATAATCTAAACAAAGGACATGACATTCTGCGACTCTGCTGTGGATCTCAATTCATAAAACAATAAAGAATTCTGCAATTTTTTTTTATTCTTTTGTGTAATATTATAATCTGATGTAACAATAAAAACTTTATTAATATTATTGAGAAATAAAATAAATGTGAATAGGAAAGACTAAATAAATATTTGCTAATTATTACTACCCAACCACCGCTACTGCTGCTACTGCTACTGCTACCATTCGTAAAACTATTGAAGCGGTTCTTGGAGTTTTTTTCGATACTAGCCCAACGTGCTAGAACTAAAACCGATCTCAGTTGGGAAACGTCCTCCTTTGATCGAAAATAGCTGTGAACTCAATCCAGTCATCAGTATATTCTAAACGTCGCCTTATTTCATCAGCAACGCTTTTTTTATGACACCTTATCCTCCAATGACACGCTCGAAGGCAAGTAAGTGATATAAAGCTACAAAAATCATACCATCATGGTTGGCACAAATATATTGAATTGGTTGAACCTGAAGCTTTACTTTTCTATGTCCAATTTCTGCATCAGCCGGATCGTAATTATTATAAAAATAATATTAAAATATAACGATAAATATAAATCATATTATAATACGATTAAACTCAGCGATCATATCAACTTAAAGACTGATTAATAGGAACCGTTTTCCAGAAAAATACAGTATGTATTAGCTTCAAACACATAAAAGAATCGCAAAACAAAGACTTTAGTTGGCATTTATAGTTTTAATTTAAAAAGAAAAAAAAGTTTTTTAGGACTAAAAAGAAAAACGAGATTAACTTTATAATAAGTTTTTGCATTATACAGTCAAAACTGGTTATAACGAACTCTTTATAATGAACTCTGGATATACCGAACTCAAATTTTTTAAAGTTCGATAAAAAGTGAGATGGTACATAGTAATTTATATAACGAACTTTTTTCTAATGGAACCATCAGTTCGTTATAGTGAGTGTTGACTATAATTAAGTTTTTATTATTGCATTAAATGAAAAAGAGATTAAAATCTTATCGAGACCATAGTGAAATTTCATGAACTATGATATCAATCACAAATCTGAAAAAATAGTCAAAAAATGGATTCTTTATTCTTTAAAAAAAAAATATTTATTACAATTGAAAAAATTAAATCTCGAGACCAAAAAAAAAAAAAAGTTCGTTATCTTGGATGAGAAATCTTGTTCACGCGGATTAAAGATTTTCGAATCCAAGATTATATATAGTATGTTTAAAAAAAATATGATTGTGTTCTTGATGAATGATGGTGGATTTGGGATATTTTTCAAAATGTGATAAACATTAAATGTAGATGTAAGTATTGAAAAAATTATTTGAAAAATGTTCATTTAACTTTAACAAAAATGTTCAGAAAAAAAAAAAAAAAATGTTTACACCTGCCGATCGAAAAAAATAAATTAAAAGATAATACTAAAAAGAACTCAACTATCCATCACTTCAATATCTTCATTTATTCTTTTTCGTTCCAAATACGGAATTAATTCCCATGGAAATTATTCCAAGAAAAAACGTTGTTGCAACCGATGTCACTAAATATATCAAACCAAACCCAAACTCATTTGGGTTAACATGCTGTTGAACATATTTAGAATCACTGTGTATCACTCCTCGGGATGTTATCATAACAGGCTTATGTTTAGATTTTATGTTTATTGTTCCTTTAGTTGGAGATCGAGACGTATTGGTAGCTACATTTATATTATGAACATACAAATCAGCATTTCGCGTTGACTCACCAGGCGATGACATATTTGGTGATATTGAAATGTTCTTACGTGGACTTATCTTGCCAGGTAAATTTACTCCTGCTAATATTGATTGGGCTGCTTCTTCGTAATTCTCTTGATTTTCGATCAATTTTAGTTTTTCTATCACTTTTAATACAGCTTCATCAATTACAGGTTCTGTTGCTACAGTCGTGGGAATTGATATCTTCTCATCGGCTGTAGCGCTACTCTCTGGTTTTTCGTATTGCGCTGTAACAACAGAAGATGGCTCTGCTACTATATTCTCCTTAACTTCTGATGTCGAAATAGTATGTTCTTTGATAATAAGCCTTTCCTTCCCGGTCTCACCGTCAGGTTCTTTGGTCTTGTCTTCAACAATAGTTTCTTTAACAATTATCTCACGCGTCTTATGTTCTACATGTGACTCGTTATTATCAACGATAGATTGTGGAGTATTTTCTTCTACGATAGTGCTCTCAAGATTTTCGCTTATACTTGTAGAAGATGGTATTTCAACTTGTTCTGTGTTAACGAGGATTGTTGAAGGAATTTCACGTGATTGAGTTTCGATTACGTGTTCGGGCTTATCTGTAGTCTCGGTTTTCTCCGAAATAGTTCGAGTCACAACCGTTTCACCACTCCATGTACTTGTCACTTGTTCTTTGTTCGGTACATCTGACCATTCAATATTGATATCTTCAGGCCACACAAAATTTGATGAAATTGACGTATCCAACCATGCACTAGGAATAGATTCTTCAATTAAATCATCCTTAGCCCAAGTATGATTCAATAAAACCTCCTTTATGACATCAGGAGATAAATTTTCAGGATACGTCTCTGTTACATCTTCGATATATTCATCTTCCTTATCATAATTTTCAATATCCTCATCTTCAAGATTATCATCACTACCTTCATTTATAGGGTCAAGTTCAGGTTCATATAATTCTTCATAATTTATCTCTGAAGGCATTATTGCCTCTGTGGAATGAGATTCAAATTCAATTGATGTTGAATCAACATCAGTTGTTGAATCGGAACTAATGGTTTCTTTAGTTGTAATATTCATAATCTGTTCATTATTTTCATTGGTTACTGAAGATGTTTCCGCAATAAATTCCGTAACTTTAGACTCTTCAGATCCAGCTTGCTCGACAATGACAGATTGTTCAATAGTTGGACCACCTTTGTTGTCATTAATAATATCCTCAGGTACTTCAACTTTAGAAGAAATAAGTCCCGAAACATCAGTACATGTTATTGAAGAAACTCCATCATCTTGATTACTGATTGTCGTTTCATCCTTTGTTTGTTTTTCAGTAATATTAACTTCTTCAGACACATTAACAGGTTCAGGTAAAGGTTCTTTAAATTCGGTTTGAATTCCGGTATCATGTTCCTTATTTGCGACGTATTCTGCGGATAACTTTTCGTTATCTGATTCAATGATAGTTTCTTTTACTGTTGAGGATGATTCATTGATATCTGAGGAAGTAGGTTCGTTAGACAATACAGTCTCTTGTTTAATTGTAGTTTCGGTAGTAATGATTTCAGTCTCTGTAGTCACCATAGAGTTATCATGTAGTTGTTCAGTATGCACTACTTCGGAAGATTCAATCGAAGATTTCTCGTCTGTTACAGTCGATTCAGAACAGATTTCTTCAACGACATGTGAAATGTTTTTCTGCTCCCCAACTGCAACTTGATCCTCCTGATATTCGGGTTTTTGTTCCTCAGCCGCAACCTCCTCTTGGGGATGTTCATTTTGTTCTTCAGTAACAGATTGATCCTCCTTAAGTTCAATTTTTTGTTCTTCAGCTGCAATTTCTTGATAATGTTCTTTTTGCCCCTCATTTACAACTTGATCCTCCTGATATTCGGTTTTTTGTTCCTCAGCCGCAACTTCCTCTTGGGGATGTTCATTTTGTTCTTCAGTAACAGATTGATCCTCCTTAAGTTCAATTTTTTGTTCTTCAGCTGCAATTTCTTGATAATATTCTTTCTGCCCCTCATTTACAACTTGATCCTCCTGATATTCGATTTTTTGTTCTTCAGCAACAACCTCCTCTTGAGAATGTTCATTTTGCTCTTCATTTACAGCTTGATCCGCCTGCTGCTCAATTTTTTGCTCCTCAACTGCGACCTGATCTTGTTGATGTTCCACTTTTTGTTCCTCCTCTTGAGGATTTCCTTTTTGTTCTTCAGCAGCAACCTCCTCTTGGGGAAGTTCATTTTGCTCTTCATTTACAGCTTGATCCGCNTTTTGTTCCTCCTCTTGAGGATTTCCTTTTTGTTCTTCAGCAGCAACCTCCTCTTGGGGAAGTTCATTTTGCTCTTCATTTACAGCTTGATCCGCCTGCTGCTCAATTTTTTTCTCCTCAACTGCAACCTGATCTTGTTGATGTTCCACTTTTTGTTCCTCCTCTTGAGGATTTCCTTTTTGCTCTTCAGTTATAACGTCGTCTTCCTGATGATATTCTTTTTGCTCTTCATTTACAGCTTGATCCGCCTGCTGCTCAATTTTTTGCTCCTCAGCTGCGACCTGATCCTGTTGATGTTCCACCTTTTGTTCCTCCTCTTGAGGAGTTCCTTTTTGTTCTTCAGCAGCAACCTCCTCTTGGGGATGTTCATTTTGCTCTTCATTTACAGCTTGATCCGCCTGCTGCTCAATTTCTTGTTCCTCAGCTGCGACCTGATCCTGTTGATGTTCCACCTTTTGTTCCTCCTCTTGAGGATTTCCTTTTTGTTCTTCAGCAGCAACCTCCTCTTGGGGANGTTCATCTTGCTCTTCATTTACAGCTTGATCCGCCTGCTGCTCAATTTCTTGTTCCTCGGCTGCGACCTGATCCTGTTGATGTTCCACCTTTTGTTCCTCCTCTTGAGGATTTCCTTTTTGCTCCTCAGTAACAACCTGATCTTCCTGATTTTCCACATTTTGTTCCTCAGCCGCGATCACATCCTCCTCGCATTGATGCTGATCTTTGTGGTCCTCCTGATAATGTTCTTTATTCTCATCAGCCACAATCTCTTGTTCAATTTCTACTTGTTCAACTTGTTGATCCTCAACGACATCATCTTTTTCTTCCTCAAGTGGTAGTGGAGGAGGAGGAGGTAGTTCCACCTGGATTTCATGGTTATAATTTCCACTTGCGTCAGGATAAGAAGACGTAGTTGGATCTAAAACCCAATTACCATCAACTACAAACTTGTATTGATACTTTTTATTTGGTAATAGATCCAAATTAACTTTATTAACATTATCTGAATCTTTTTTCATTTCAATTGGAGTCCATGTTGGTACAGGAGGATCAAAAGAACCAGCTATACAAACATGATTACCCCATTGTGTCCACGTAAATGAAGTTGAAACGTGTGTCGGAGGTTGGTATTTTTGAGGAATTATATTAGAATCTTGATTTAAATTATCTACACTCGGCATATTTTTTTTT
>QKYT01000701.1:47353-59880 GCA_003550305.1 Glomus cerebriforme
TTCTCTTTTTCATAATAGATAACGAATCCAAAACGCGTTTTTATTCCCATTTAACTAGATTTGTACACTACTTAAAAATGTACTTGGGCGTCAAACAAAAAAAAAAAAAAAAAAAACAAACAATAAACAATCAACAATCAAACGAAAAGCCAAATAATGCAATGTTTCGTAAAAAGTAAATTTTTTAATAAAAAGATGAATGTTGATGAATTTTATAGTTAGGAAGTGAAAGATTTTTAATAATGTATGTCATTGATAATCCTATATTCTGTTCCTTTATTATTAAATGTAAATAATTATCTTATTATTTATTATCTGTTATCCTTGTATCCTTGTCAATTTCGCATTATCCGCTGTAATCATTAAAAAATTTTTTTGAACACAAAACGCCCCACATGTTTCCCTCCAAATATTACTTATTTTTCATATGATTTTAAAATCTCCATGGGGATGTGTGGGGATGTGCCGAATGTGCGAGCGCACATGATTTAAATGCATTATATTCCTTGTATCACGTGGTTTATCATCCATAAGAAGATCTCAATGGCCCGACCCCCCTGTCCACGTTGTCATCACCCATTAAACATTGGTCGGATTGGATCATATGAAAAAGATTTCTCTACTATTAAAGTACTTATATAATTCCTGTTGTTTGGCTTTTTGATATCTAAGTTTCATCTTATTTCTCATCAAAGATATAGATTTAATGATTGAATATTTTAAAAAGTGAAAATTATTCCATATCATATTTTTTTTTTTTTTTTTTGGACTATCATTATTCTTCTTTGTCAAGATCTTTTTTTTATCAATTCTAGAGACAATGAAACACACATCGTCTCAATGAAACTGGTTTATTAATAGATGTTATCCAACCCATTTGACAAAGACTTTTATTTATTTATCATAATACTTCAAAAAGAAGAATAATAATTGCATTAAATTCATGTGAAAAATTACCCATTCTATGTATTTCATTCTGAAGATGGTTTGTTGTTATATTGTTTTTTTTAATGATATTAAAGGATCTGATTTTCCCTTGATATTGTATTTATTGTTCTTGTATTCTCGTTTGTATTTAATTATTATTTATCATCCTTTGTTGATGGCAAGAATGTCCTTTAAAAAAGGTGAAGATACGTTTGGAGAGTAACTACTAATTTCCAAGACAGGACTTCTGCTTGCATGTTCCATTATGTAAATTAAAAATTCAGGTCATGATGAAACATATTATACCAGTGTAATGCAAAATCAAAATGTACTATCTTAATGCCTTAATGTCTAAATTATTAATTTTGCCCGCAATATAATTAGGATCTAAGGTAAGGAACGTTGTTTGATGATGATGAACCATTTTTAAATTTTGATTCAATTTTGTACCTTATATTGCTCCTGGAATTTTAAGAGGAACAAAATTATACCAAAACCGCTAACCTCGGATGACTTCAGATTAATTTATGCAAGTCACGGAAAATATTTTTTTGCGCAATAATAACCTTGTGTACATTTTGTAATCATTAAAATCGAGTTTAAAATTTTCTGTTAATTAAAATGTTATTAAATTTATTAAAAATAGTGAATTTTTTAATGTTAATAATTAANAAANAAAAAAAAAAAAAGGTTGTTGATTAAAGTAGTCTAAAAATCATCATAATTATTCACTAAAACTTCAAGTAAAATAAATTATTATTAATAAATTTACAAATATCACTAAAAAAATATATATATGTATATATATATCGCAATAAGAATAATATATTCATATTTAACATGTAAATCAGATCGATCGTACAAGTTAATGTTATAGAATCCCTGATTTCCTTTCTCAAAAAAAAAAAAACTACTTTTACGACTCACCATCATTAAATTTTATTATTTACTCCAAAAGTGTTCCAAAGAATTTATCCCAAATTTTACTTGTAATTCCATAACCTAATTCGTAATTCTTGTAATGATGAGCTAAATGATAAGATTTCATCTCCCTCAAGTGTTTACCAAAAGGTCTTGCATGATGGAGATGATAATGAGTTAAATCGTAACAGATATAACCAAACACCGCCCCTGCAATTAAACCATGTCCAATTATGACTGGAAAAATCAAATAAACAAATTTTATAATTGGAATTTTAATAGCAAATGCAAGTACTGGTGGCATTACAAGACGAAGCCTAAAAAAGAAAAAAAAAAAAATTAAATAGAAATATTTTTAATAGGACATCAATTAATTTTAAAATTAATTTTAACTTACTTATCCATAGGCAAATAATGGTGGATTCCATGTAAAGTAAAATGTACACTAAGAGCGTAAGGATGATCTGGTAAAATTGTATCGACATGAAATAAAAATCTATGGATTCCATATTCCAATAAGGTCCACATTCCAATTCCAATAAGGAATAATATAGTAACAGGTTTTGATCCTAATTCCGAAGCCATGAATATATGATATGATACTATTGGAAGCCATACTAATGGAATCACATACCATGGAGTCTTTGTTAATAATTCTAACCAAGGATTTTCAAACAATTTTGCGGAATATGAAAGATGTCGTGGTTGATGAATTTGTTTAAGATAAAAATCTTTACTAAATTTACAATTAAACATTTGAACAAACAATGGTTTATTAAGATCAAGGAATTTTTCTTTTTGAAGATCATAATGGATATCAGTGTCTTCAGGATTAAATTGATCGAATTTTTCATCAAAATGAATATTTTCGGGTTGAGAAGATAAAATCTTGTTGTCCATTGAGCTCAAAGAATTATTATTGTTATTAGTTAAAGGTCTCTCAACTATTTCTCCCACACATGATTCTCCTAAAACTTCATACGCGGTGTCGGAATGTTCATGTGAAGTTGGGTCAACTAAAATTTTTGACACGTCTTTGCCTCCCCATTCCATAATTAACTCTGGACCACCTGGGTGGTCTAATGCAAATTCCGTCAAGTCATAAACTTTGTTATTATGGATGACCCAAAGGTCTGAAACTTTATTATGTTTTGCCACTTCCTCACGAGTATATCGAAAAAGCATTCGTCCTGGCATTATTATTCTAAAGTACGAAATACAAATAAAAAAGTGCAAAGTAATTAGACCAAATATAAAAACTATAATAAATGTACCACATAAAATTACCGTGTAATCGAAAAAGTTGGCGAAAGTTTTTTAGCTTCGTTACGTGAAGATGCTGACAGATCACGAGAGATTTTTTTTTCATAAACAAAACTTGTGACTTTTAAATTAATAAAGTTAATCAATCACTTAACACGGCATCGAAATTAGACATTTTTGGACCATCGAACTAGCCAAAAAAAAACCTCTGCGCCATATGATTATAATTGATGATTATCAAGATCATAGTAACGAGTGAATGTTTTGCCGTAATTCCGACTTTCTTGGCTACACAAAAAAGTTAAATTTATTATCTGTTATAAACTTATTTAATATTATCTTAGAATGGAAAAATTAATTTACCATCGTGGGAGCGTGGGACTGACATGTAGCACTACATTTCTTAATTCAGGCCGAAAAATTAATAATTTTGAAGTTATATAAATACAGATGGTTCTAAATAAAGATATTGGATGTAAATACAGTAATAGTACGGTAATATATATATATATATATATAAAAAGGAATTAAAACAGTTAATTTGTTAAAATAAGCTGTAGACCATATAAATACTAATACTACCAAGATTATAAACTTAATTCTAATCCTTCATCTTTATATAAGAATGAAAAGCTTAGATTCCACATAAGAGCCAAGCAAGTTTGAGCGCCATAAACAAAAGATAAGAGAAGCGGTAAGACTTAAACGTTTCAATGATGCACTTGTGCAACAAAATATTGTACGCGTCTTTTAGTACATAATATAAATGAATCATGTGATTGCGCGAAAATTCGGATTTTATTACGCGGGATCTAAAAAAAAAAGATCTCCTTAATATCAAAAAAATTTCACAAAAAAAAAAAATTTTTATTGACTAAGAAAATTTATCGTATCTTATAAGACTTGACGGTTAAGATATCTCGCCTCTCTTCGTCTCTTTCTCACTAAATGAAATTTCGTCCTACAAAATGATTGCATACAATTACTTTTAATTAATAATTAAGAAATGCATTTTAAAGATTATAAATCAAACAAAGTTGATCATAACTATTTATCATTAATGATGTTTCGATGAAATGACGATTATCACCTGCGATGGCATGATTTAAAGATCAAATAATGTGGCTTACACGGGAATTTTTTTTTTTAATCGACCTGAGAAACTTTTCTTAATGATCAAAAAATTTTCGTTCGTGTGACAATTCAAACGTGTTAACGTCAACGCAAAAAGATCTTGTGCTATGTCATTTCGATGCAACAAATACTTTATTAGACTTTTTTAGCGTTGTGATTCAAGGGGTAACAGTAAATTGTCCGGGTTCTATCAGAAAGTCTGATTTTTGGGTGTTTTTTTTGCGAGATGAAATGTTTAAGATGATTTCAGGATATAAGTCTGGTTTTTTCAGTTTTTTTTTTTTTTTTTTTTTTTCTAAACAATAGCAACTAGTATTGTTATAATAAGTTTTTTTTTTTACTAAAAAATCAATTCGACCAAAATCTTTTTAACTACTGATCATATCGAAAAACGTATTAGCTTTAAACCTGCTTGTTTTTTTGATGATGCACAGCAAAATGCGATGAAACGCATATTTATGATTGGTTTGATGTATATGGAAAATATGGAAAAAAAATTTTTTTTTTTATTTAAATTAAATCATTTGTAATAAATAATATTATGATTCAATATCCAAACTTTTTTTTCGCCACGTATCACGTATTTTATATAATATTCCTTAAAGGGGTGAATCTCAAAAAAAAAATACGTTTTTTTTTTCTTTAGTATAAACGGTGGTTGTTGGCTGAGGCAACCACTTTTTTTTTTTCTTGCATACTGTTGCACCCTTGAGGAATTTCGCTGCCTCAATTAACGACCAAAGAAAAAAAAATTTTTTTTTCGGCAATCAACTTAGTTGTTCACGCGCGAACAACTTTACTCTTCGTTGGTGAAAACTTTGTTCAAAAGTTGTTGCCGAGTTATTGAAACCAAAAAAAAAAAAAAAAAAATTTTTTTTTCTACTTTTTGGTTCACTCTTCTTCAAGTTTGGTGCCTTTCCTTCTGATCAACTTGTTTTTTTTAAAAAAAAAAATCTTTTCCTTCTATTTTATTTTATTACGTGCTCTGTTTAAAGTAAACTATGGTTAGTCCAACAACTGCGCAACCAGACAATAATCTCGCTGGTTCTAGCGTTGGCAACGTTAATCTGATCAAACCTGCTGGTACAAAAATTAAAAATGAATTAGAATCTAATGGATCAAGTACGGTTAGATCTCCCGTTCGACAAACGTCAGAACAAGGTAAAGAAACTGTACAGCTTAATGAGGAGAATCAACCCTACTCAGAAAATGAAACAACATCAAAAAAAATAATACCTCCTCCTGCTCCAATACCAACTGTAAACGTGTGGCAAGTAAGGATGAATGCCCAGAAGGCGACTGATGTCACAACTTCCAATGAAAAGGAAAAAGAAGTATTAGTCGATACTAATCGCAAAAAAACTGATAATAATCAGGATAATGATCACAATGATTCTTATGATGGTATGTTTTAAATAGTTTTGTTCGTTTTTGTGTGGACTTTATCGTGTATTACATTTATTACATTCGACATTTCGAATTGATAGTTTCTTGAGTTTTCTTTTCTTTTTTTCTTTCTTTCTTTTTTTTTTTTGTAAAAAGTGTTTCGACAATTGAACTTGAATGAAATCCGTTTGCCATGATTTATGAGAATTATCGGTCCGAAATTATGCATTTGAATTGATAAAAAAAAAATTTTTTTTTGTAATTACAAAAAGATCCTACTAAGAAATTTAAAAAAGAACCAAGAAAACAAAAACCTACACCAATACTACCACCATTAGAGGATCAAACTAGTTGGCCCGCTCCTGCTGAAGTTTTGATTAAAGACAAAGAAAAGGAAACAATTGATTCCTCGGAAAAGAAACAAACTAATGACTCCAATGCAAAAAAAGATGATGGCTCTTCTAAAAAAGGTTTTTCTTTTTCTAAAATTCGTAAATAAGTTCGCTTATATCATAATTACTCATTATATATATTATATTTTTTTTAAAAGGCAAAGATAAATGGGTACGTTATATACCGACTATTACTCACAATACTCCATTACCTGGCCATGAACGGTCAAAACCTTCCCGTCGTCGTAGTGAAGATCACGTTGGTCTCCGAGAACAACGAAAATCAAATGACAAGCCTAATAATAGTAATAATTCTGAAGTAGAATCCAATAATCCACCCCCTAGAAATCCTAGTCCCAGTAGGCGTCGTGCTAGTGTACCCCCACCAACAAGGGAATATTCACGCCGTTATTCACAATCAAATGATAATAATGGACAAATTGGTCATCATATTAATGGTGGTTCACATTTTCGTGGTGGACGAAGAGGAAGAGGTTTGAATTGTTGTTATTATGCCATCTAATCAACCTTTATTCTGATTAAATACTAAAAAGTTTTATACGATTATAAAAAATTTCGCAATTAAGGTCGATCTTATAATGGTGCTCGTGGACATCCACGTTCAGCAACAATATCATACTCAACTGGGTATGGACATCACAATAATGGTCATCATGGTCAACATGGTCACCACGGTCATCAGGGACCACATCAATATAACAATTTATATGGATCGAAAGTTGGCGTTGTCTATGACGTTACATTCTTAAAATATTATATTTTACAACAAATGTATGATTTATTTATAATTTATCTGTTCATTGATGCGTGTGTTACGATACAAAGAATTAATTATGATTATGTTTAATATATATTTTAGAGAATATTATTTTAGCATTGAAAATCTTTGCAAAGATATATATTTACGGAATAATGTAAGCCTCTTAGACATCTTTATATGATAAATTTTAAATTCCTTACTTATTTATTTATTTGTATAGATGGATTCGGAAGGTTATGTTCCCATTTCTTTATTGGCTGGTTTTAACCGTGTTAAAGCTTTAACGATGGACGAAAAACTTGTCCGTGAGGTACTTGTAATTTTCATTTCGTTTTTTTTTCATCCCCTTTATTGTGTTGTATAGCTAGCTAATAAATATGATTTTGGATTTAAGGCGCTCCTCATGAGCTATATTGTTGAGGTTATCGGTGACAAGGTCAGAAAGCGAGAAGGTTGGGAATTTTGGCTCTTACCAAAACAAGTAAGAATATTCACTGCATAATTGTTTAAAAAGTTTTCAGGAATTATTATTGATTTGTTTATCAATATTTAAGAACAATTTGCCTGATAATGGTGAAGAGCAACTCACCACAGAGCAAACAATAACGGAATCTTCAAATATTCAAAATCAATATGATGTTATTGTGGAAGAAAGCTTATTACAAGATGAAGATGAAAACAAGGAAAATCAGGAGATGCCAACTATTCCAGAAGGCAATTCTGAGGATAATTCTCCTAATAATGTTAATCCTTGGATCCTTCAAACAAAAAAGCGTCGTACTTTGTCATCACCGACCTCACCCCATGACCCTCCAAAACAAACCACCACTACTGTTGATGATGAACTTTTTCAATTTGATGAAGAATGGACTGGAGATTCAAGGAATAATACAGTCCAAAAATATTATGCAACCTCAGATGAAGAGGACGATGATGATGATGAATTTGATGATGATACTATAGCAAGTATCTTAATTGTTACGCAGAAGAAGAAAGATAAAAGTCATATACCTTTCGAGAGGAAGGCCATGAATGGTTGGTTGTTTTATATATATATATATATTATATTTTTTTTTAAAAAAAATATACTTTTATAAATTGATTACATTGTATTATACTAAAAAAAAATTTAGAGGAGATTGTTGAAATGATTAATGAAGGTCTATATCATTACGAATATGACTTACATAAAAAGTTTGTATAATTTTAAATTTAAGATGATCATTCCGAGGGAAAAGATTTTTTTTGTTTAAAACATTTTATTTTACCTTAGACGAGTCAATAATAATATGTCTAATAATTGTAAAGTAGACATAATTAGGTAGGATTTTATTATTTTTGTTACTATAATGAATATTTTATCAATATATTTAATAATTTATTTGTTTTTAGTGAGGAAAAATTTACCTCAATTGTTACATCAACAAAGTCACGGGAAGGCTCATCGAGTTCGAATTCAGGAACAAACTTGTCGAGTAAGATTATTATAACTGAAAATGACAAAAAGAGGTATGTTTATGTTCTACTAATAAATTATAGCTTTAACACGACCTAATTTTTTTTTTCCAAATCGTTACAGCAAGAGAAAACCTGCACGTTTCTGGCCCGTTAAAGGTGCCCCACAAGTTCCACTTAGTTCTAGTGCTAAGGCTAACCATAAACACATACCTGACACGCGTCAATATTATGCTCAGAATGCTGTCGGTTGGGTCCTTGGGTAAATAATAAATATGACTGTTTATATCTTTATTACATAGAATTTAATGCTAATCGTAAATGTATAATATAGGGATCAACCTTATCACCCTTCCGAGGGAACATCGCCACACGCGAGTGCCTCACCTCTTAGCCATAGTAATTGTTTATCAAATAGTTACTCTGAACAGTTGTCGTCCTCAGCTGATTTAGCACGTTCATTCCCTACTTTCCAACATCCTAGTCATGAATTATTAAAGGAAAATGGATTTATCCAACAAAAATATTATAAATATCATACTAAGGCTTTGAAAGGTTTATTAAATAGTTTTAACACTTTATTACTTTATGATTGTAGATGATACACATTTTAATACCAGAATTATTTCGTATTATTTCAGAACGTAAACGACAGGGAATTGGACAATCACAAGAGATGAATACTCTTTTTAGATTTTGGTCTCATTTCTTGCGCGAACATTTTAACAAACGTATGTACTCCGAGTTTAAGAAACTCGCAGTTGAAGATGCTAATTCTAATTACCGTTATGGTCTTGAATGTCTATTCCGATTTTACTCGTATGGTCTTGAGAAAAAGTATCGTCAAGACATATTCAATGATTTCCAGGAATTAACATTAAATGATCACAAGAATGGTTATCTTTATGGTGTCGAGAAATTCTGGGCTTATTTGTATTATAGAAAAGATAAGAATAAGAGAAAGATTGAAGTATGCGATCAATTAAAGAAAACATTAGAAAATTTTCAGGTAATTAATTGATCTAATTCTCGTTTTCTTAATTGATCCGATCACACGTTTTTTTTATGAAATTTAAAATTCACTTTTTTTTTAAAAAAAAAAAAAATCTTCAAGAGTATTGATGATTTTAGAACAGCTCAAAAGTTAACCCAGCCTAGTACAACGTATTATACAACATCTAATCACCATCACGCAACAACATCCTCCTCCTCCTCATTAAATAACTCGAACACTGTGGATAATTATCCACCCTTGGCATTAGCCACTTCACGATAGACTCATTAAGACAACAAAGCATTAATTAGACAAAGGTTAATGGAAATGATAATGGGATGAGTTAGAGATGTTTTGTATTATAGCAATTAATGAATGTGAGTGAGTGAATTAGCGATAAAGGATCTCTAATTCAATTTGCAACTATTTTATTTTGTTTATAATTGCTTTTTTTTTTTACTTTAAAAGCAAAATAATATACATAAGTTGCATATCTTATATATTTTATTATTCTTGTTTATTATAGTTTCTTATTTGCAATTATTTGGTTTATTATTTGAGAATTTTATTATATTTGGTTCCTGTATTTAGTGTTTTTTTTTTTTACTATTTCGACTTTTTTTTTTAGAAGTTCTTAAAAAACATTGTCGCATTCTTCGGAATTTTTTTTTTTTTTTTTTTTTTTTTTTTTTTTTTTTTTTTTTTTTTTTTTATTTTTTTTTTTTTTTTTTTTTTTTTTTTTTTTCAATATGACCTTGCTTTTCTTTCTAATTTAGAAAATTTCTTTGAAGAAAAAAAAATTTATATAGTTATTTTTTATAAATTGAATCTTTTTTTTCGTTATTGAAATTTTCAAAAAAAAAAAATAAAANAAAATAAAAAATAAAAATAAATATTCAATGCATGAATATAGAGATGTATTGAATGTAAAAAGAAATCACTTTTAATATGGATATTGTACTTTAAAGGGTTTATTGGTTTCACTTTATGATATCATGACCAACAGTATTTTTAAAAATAAAAAATCTGATATTTGTTTTACTATTTATACCAGTTCCTAACTTCTTATATTATAATATTACTTTTCTAGTAATAAAATTATCTTTTTTCACAAAAATTATAAAATATATAATATATAATTTTGTTTCTAATAACTAATAAGATCCTATACAGTGGTTTACTTAAATAAATATGCTTTTGTACTAATATCATCATTTAAAGTCAATCTTTTAAACAACAATGTTAATTAATTATCATTTAAAAGTTCATGTATCTTGCTTAATATCTTAATTCGCAATTTGTGAGAAACGGAAAGATCTACATTAGTGATTGGTGGGCAATTTTATAATTAAATTTATTAGTGCCCATAATCTGGAGCCATTGGGCAAATATTGGCATATTTTGATAATTGTTTTGGACCTTTAAAAATAATAGATTAATTTATGGCTTTCTGGCTACCTCCTATAAAAAAATCATAAGAATATCTTCAAAATTGCAAATTCTAAATGAGGACCAAAATTATGCAATTAGACATTTTCATTTAATTTTACTATTAAAATTGCTGGCTAAGAATTATGAATATGGTAGAATAATAGGTTATGCTATATTTTTTTGCCCATTTTTTTGCAATTAATGTTAGCCAAATTATTTGTAATACTAATTAAAATTATCATAATGCAGATTACTAAAATGCTCAACTAATTACTAATATCGATCTTTCTATTTCTTGTGAATTGCAAATTAATATTTCTTAAATTGATTATATAATAATTTGCTTTAGTATCATTGGTATGCTATAAAGATTTAAAACATATTTCTAAATTAAAAAAAAACAAAAAAAAAATGCAAAAAAATTTATTATTTTTCAATTTTCAGTACTAAATAGTGTTGCCTTTTTAAACTTCTAAATTAGTTTTAAATTAATTTAAAAAGTTCTAAATTAATTCTAAATTAATTTTAAATTTTTTTGAAACTCCTAAATTATTTTTGAAATTCAACTTTTCAAAAATTCTAAGATAATCTTATCAATTTAATTGATTATCAAAACAATTTTCATGTGAATATACAGTTCTGTTATTTAAATAAATAAATAAACATTTTTTTAACTCTATGCTTATTAAAGTTAACATTCCTTTTATTTTTTATTTTTTTTTTTGGTTCTTTAGGAAGTACAGGTTATGTCTTATCTTATTTATTAGGTTTTTAAAAATATAATTTGGGAGTGGTATTGAAAGGGTATTGACATTTGAAAAGCCAGTTAAAAACCTGTTAAAATTCTATTTTTATATTTTATGAATTCTTTAAGTTAATCAAACTGTATTATAGCGAAAGTTTTTTATTTTTCCACAACCCTTTTACTTTACTTCACCAAAAAAAAGTTTATTTTCCCACAGTTCTTTTACTTATGTTCTATTATTCTTCTTATACTTTATCGTCTTTTTACATGTATTACTTGTACTTTACCATTATTTCAATTTTACTGATCTTATCTGAAAGTATCCCAGATGAACTCTTTATTTTACCATATAACAATCCCGAAGAAACTATAGTAGTAAAATACAGGTAAAACAATACCAAATTGGAGCTCATTTAGGTCATTTTAGAATACTCTAGAATGACCTAAATGAGTCCCAATTTTTTTTGTTTTTCTTCAGCAGGATACCCGATTGATGACCAAATTTTGCCATAATTCGTATACATCAAGATTGCCAATCAGGTATCTGCAAGGTTATCAATCAAGTATTTACTTTTTATATGCAATTGATACTAGTCAAAATAGGACAATTTGGCCTAAATTTGATCAGGTCAAATTTAGATCGAATAATGATCTAACCTGTATTTAATTAAGGTTAATTTTTGGCGTAGTTAGGTTGCCAATCATCACAAATTCAGAAAGAAAATTCAGCTATCATTCATACTTTATTAAACTTTAAAAAAAGCAAATTTAACCTTTAAAACCATATATTTAACCTTAAAAAACCAATTTTTGACCTTTAAAAACCCATATATTCCACCTTAAAAACTCTCTAGTTCAACCTATTTATCAACAATATTTGTTTTATATAAAACTTCTAATATAATATCCTATAAAACTACAAAAATCCATATAATAATATTCATATAAAATTATCAAAAAACTTCGTTTAATAATATAAAACTAACTATACATGAAACCGAAATGAAAATGGCAAAGTCGAAATGATCAAAAAAAATTCCACGAGGGTCAAAATGAATTACGAGGGTCAAAATGGATTACGAGGGTCAAAATGAATTA
>QKYT01000702.1:9049-32495 GCA_003550305.1 Glomus cerebriforme
CAATAAAAATAATTAATGTAATTAAAATGATGAAAAAAAATAAAACTTCTAGTATTTAATTAGTAATATAACACTTACTACATTTGAGTTTAAATTATAATCAGAGTTTGAAATATCAGAGTTTAAATTTAAGTGTCGAGTTTGAAATGTTGGAGTTTGAAATTATTAAAAATCAGAGTTTGCATCAGAGTTTGAAACGTCAAAGTTTAAAATTATTTAAAGTCAGAGTTCGCGTCAGAATTTGAAATGTCAGAGATTGAAATATTAAAAGTCAGAAATTGCATCAGAGTTTGAAATGTCAGAGTTTGAAATTATTAGAAGTCAGAGTTTGTGTCAGAGTTTGTGTCAGAGTTTGAAATGTTAGAATCTGAAATTATTAAAAAAAAGTTAGAGTCACGTCAGAGTTTAAAACATCAGAGTTTGAAATTATTAAAAGTCAGAGTTCATGTCAGAGTTTAAAACGTCAGAGTGTGAAATTATTAAAAGTCAGAGTTCATGTCAGAATTTAAAACGTTAGAGTTTGAAATTATAAAAGTCAGAGTTCGTGTCAGAGTTTGAAACGTCGGAGTTTAAAATTATTAAAAATCAGAGTTCACGTCAGAATTTGAAACGTCAAAGTTTGAAATTATTTAAAGTCAGAGTTTACGTCAGAGTTTGAAATATTGGAGTTTAAAATTATAGAGTCAGAGTACGCGTCAAAGTTTGAAATGTCAGAGTTTGAAATTATATAGTCAGAATACGCGTCAGAGTTTGAAATGTCAGAGTTTTGAAATTATAGTCAGAGTTCGCGTCAGAGTTTGAAATACAGAGTTTGAAATGTCAGAGTTTGAAATTATAGTCAGAGTTCGCGTTAGAGTTTGAAATGTCAGAGTTTGAAATTATAGAGTCAGAGTTCATGTCAGAGTTTGAAATGTCAGAGTTTGAAATTGTTAAGGTTAGTTAAAATATCAAAAGTTAAAAACGAAAAAATGCCACTATATGGAAAAACCAAAGAATACAACTATTACAAACCACTATTACTTACAAGACATTAAGACATTAAAAAACAATAGTATAATACTACTATTACCTACAAAATAATAAAAACAAAAAAACAAAAAAAATATGAAAAAGAGAAAGAAAAAAACAATCAAACCAGGTAAAAATTATTAACCAAAAATGGTTAACATAAATAGGTAAAATTCACCCCCTAATTAATTATTTTTAAAATTTATGCATAATGTAAATCACAGTGAATGTAAAATTAATCCTAAATATAAATACTAATATATTATTAAAAATTTATACTTAATAATAAAATTATAATACTTAAAAATTTTTCAACTTTTTAAAAAAATAAAATTTAGAAAAAGTAAACTGATAACTTTATTTTTTAAGGTAATATTCTATTAAATTATTTAGAATTTTAAAAAAAATATATATATAAATATTATAAATATTTAAATTGCTTAATTTTTATATAATTAATTTAAATTTAAAATAAAATTAATTAAAGGAAAAAGTAATTTATCGCCATGGCGATGCATCACCACCCCACGTGACTTATACTATATAATAATATGTCACCCCCCGCATCACACCGTAGTTTTCCATTTTTACTATTTATTCTAGGGACTTAGAATTTTTTCGGTATAATAAATACTATTTGTCACATGTTATTCATCACATGTTTAATTTTGCCCAAATTTTATAACGCTGGCCAAAATATCCTTATTTGGATCTTAGGTAACATTACACAATCCAAAAGGCAATTTTGTTTCTCTCAAAAATTGAAATTTTGGGTTATGCAAGATTCCTAAAAAGGCAATTTCATTGCAAATCATTTAATTCTAGCCGGAATTATAAATCAGGTGACACTGGCGATGCATCGCCATGGTGATAAATTACAAAATCCTTAATTAAATACATAAAGTCTCAATAAAATGCTAAATAACATTGTTTAATTTTAACTTCTTCAATATTTAATTTATGCTTATAAAAATTTATATATAAGTAAAAGTAAATTTAAACATATTAAACAATTTTACTTAATCTCAAAGAAATTTTTTACTTATTGTCAAAGTATTAAAATTATACTCTAAAATTAAAGATATCTGAAAGTTATTATTTTATTTCAAAAGATTTCTAAAACTAAAATATATATTATATAAAAATAATAAAAAGTATTAGCAAATATTTTTGAATAAAAAAAAACAAAGAATAAATTACTTATAATTTTAAAATATAAAATTAAAATTTAATTCAAAAGAAAAAAAAAAAAAAAGAAACATTAAAATAAAAAAAAATAAATATGATATTTACATACTATATTTGGATTAAAATATGATATAAAATTAAAATCACTTAGATTAATAAAATTAAAATTTTTAATTATTAAAATTACCTATTAAAAAGTAAAATTTAAATTAATTTAACTATTTAATATAATCAAACCTTTATATAACATATAAAATTTTTCTATATAATTATATCTTTAAAAAAATTAATTTATATAAAGATTATATAAAAAAGCTTTTATATAATCATAAGTTTTATACAATTATATTTTCAGATTTTTTTACTATATAACTAACTCTATAATTATATAGAAGTTTAATTATATTATTACAAAATTTTTTTATTTTATATGATTTTATAATATAAAAAATTATAAAATTTTATTCTTAAATTTTTTTTTTTATTAATAAAATTTTTTTAATATTAAAAAATCAATATAAAAAAAAAATTAATAAAAAATTTTAATTTTATATTATATTTTAAGGATAAATCTATTTGTAACATCATGTTACGTGTCTTATTTGTAACAACCTCAATTTTATCCAATTAAAATTTAAGATCAGGTATAACGTAAATAGTTTAGCGAATCAAAATAAAAGATCAGTTGTGTAACTAAAACAAGAATTTTTTTAAAAAATTTCAAAAAACTGCTTATAACTTAAAATTTTATCTATGAAACTGTCTTTGTTACATTAAGTAAAAGTTTTCCAAATTAAATTTTATATGTAGAAATCTTATTTATAAAACATTTAAAATAATTTATTATTAAAAAAATAAAAAAAAGTTGTTACAAATAAGACATATAACAGGATGTTACAAATACATTTTTTCATATTTTAATACAAATATAATATATAAATATTGGAAAAAAGGAATTGGCGACCCGTCGCCATAGCAACCCCTATCACGTGACTTCATATACAAATAATTTGTTACCTTCGTGTCACATCCCTAGTTTTCCATTTTTACTATTTATTCTAGGGACAAAATTTTTTCGGCATGAAAAAGGCTATTTGTCACATGTTATTCGTCACACAACTAATTTTAGCAAATTTTATAACGC
The DNA here is from genome assembly GCA_003550305.1 of Glomus cerebriforme. Taxonomy (NCBI): domain Eukaryota; kingdom Fungi; phylum Glomeromycota; class Glomeromycetes; order Glomerales; family Glomeraceae; genus Glomus; species Glomus cerebriforme. The sequence goes on from QKYT01000702.1 coordinate 12,390, forward strand.
CGGCCAGAATTTCCTTATTTGGATTCAATGTAACGTTACACACCCCAAAAAAGGCAATTTTATTTCTCTCAAAAATCGAAGTTTTGCATTATACGAAATTCCAAAAAAGGATAATTATTTGCCGATCACTTAATTTTGGCCGGAATTATAAGGGTCGCCATAGCGACGGGTCGCCACATAGTAACGCCCATAAATATTATATTTATTTTTTTTTATTTTAATATTTCTTTTTTTTTTTCTTTTTTTTGAATTAGATTTGTTTTATACTTTAAAATGATAATTTATTTTTTTTATTCAAAAATATTTGCTAATGTTTTTTTGCTATATAATTTAACTTTAGAAAACTTTTAAAATAAAATAATAACTTTTAGATTTTCTATCTTTAATTTTAGAATATAATTTTAATACTTTGATAATAAGTAAAAAGTTTTTTTAAAATTAAACAAAGTTGTTTAACAGATTTAAATTTACTTTTACTAAACATAGGTTAAATATTGAAGAAATTACTAATATTTTTCATAGCCATACTAATTTTTAAATTTTTATTTTTAACTTCAGAGTATATTTTCAAATTTTTGATAATAAATTAAAACCTTTTTAAAATTAAGTAAAATTATTTAGTAAAGTTGAATTTATTTATATATAAATTTTCTAAAATTATATATATAGTATTTTTTATAACTATATTAATTTTTAAATTTTTATTTTTAATTTTAAAGTATAATTTTAATACTTTAGTATTAAGTAAAGTATTTATTTAAAATTAAAAAAAATGTTTTTATTTAATTATTACAATTAATATATTTATTATTGTATAAATAATTAAATAATTAGATATTTTAATAAATTTAATTTTTTTTAATATCATATGATTTATTATTATCATATGATAAAGTAATTTTTAGCTAAAATAAATATTAAAATTTTTTAAATAGTTTATTATTTTATAATATATTTATTTTTTAAAGATTTAGAATTTTTTTTTTTGAAAAATAAATTTTATTTATATTTAAAATAAAATAATAATTTATCTTTACATTAATGCAAAAAAATAATACCTGTTATATCTTAAGTTAAATTATAAGAATAGATCTTTTATGTAATTAATCTTCTAGATAATATATATACTTTTAATCAAACCTTTTCTCTGATATAATACTAGTAAAATATTGCTATAATTTAAAATTTTTTTAATTAATAAAGTTTTATTTATTATATATTTACTATTGTTAAATATTATAATTAATGCTAATTACTATATTTTATTAAAAATAAGTATTTTTTTTTATAAGGATTTTATGTAAAAAGTTTAGGATACTTATTTTTGATATTATTTTTGTATTATTAATAATTATCCTATTATATAATTATTATTTATTCTAGAAACAGAATTTTTTTGGTATAAAAAATATTATTTGTCATATGTTATTTATCATATGCTTAATTTCAGACAAATTTTATAATGCTAACTAAAAAATTCTTTTTTGAAATTTTAGGTAATATTATACAATCCAAAAAAAATAATTTGTTTTTCTCAAAAATTAAAATTTTAGGTTATACAAAATTTCTAATAATATATCACTATAGTGATAAATTACAAAATCCTATTTTTTATTATTTTATATTTATAAGTTATAAGATATTTATTTTTTAGTATATTTATAAGTTTATTTTTAATATATTAAACTCTTTCAGAAATAAAACTAATATATAATTTATGTATCAAAATTAATACTTTTTGCTAAAACAGTTTTTTGCAATTATTTCACCATCTAGTAATCTAATTTGTATCAACTTTTTTTGTTTTGTAAACCTTATTTAGAGTTATATTTAAAAAAAAATTGATTAAATTAGATTACTGAATAGTAAAATAATTCATAAATTAAATACTTATTTTTTAAAAAAAATATTTAATTTTAAAATTATATGATAATTATTATAATAAAATTTTTAAGATAAATATTATATAAACAAATTAGATTTTAAATATTTATATTAAATATTTTAGGATCCTAAAAACTCTAAAATAACTTATAATTTTTTTACTAATAAGTTTTAGCAAATTAAACCAAATTTAAAAAGTTAAAAATCAGTTTTTTTTGCAGATATTTTTAATAAAACTAGGCTAATTTTATTATTATTTTTTTTTACTTATAATATAATTAATAATTAAAAATAAAGATTTTACTAGCAGAAAAAAAAGGATTAAAATTAGATGCATTTATAAAATAGTAATATAATGATTAAATATTTATACTTTGATAAATCCTTTATAGTAATAATGACTTTATTATTATATATTCTAATGTGTTTTATTGCAAAAGGTTTGCAAATTATGCCATAATACTGTAAAATATTTTAACCACCAAGTTACAAGAAATAAATACATTTAACTTTAGCCTTTTTTTATACTATTATTGCAAATTTTTGCATAACAATTTTTTTTTTAGTATAATTTTCAAGGTTTTATTATTAAATTTGCCTATATCTTAGCTGGTAATATTAAGAAATTTTTTATATAAACTTTATCTAGTAGTTATTTTTAATATAAGTTTCTGGATCCTGTTTGCATATGTAGCCAATCAAGTAGAAGATTAATCTTACACATGACATGCAAGTTAAGCAGTTTACGATGAAAAATTTTATGATACTGGGTATAGACTTCCGACACTATAAAGTTAGTTTTTGTAGTTTTTGTATAAATTATATTGTTTTTATTGTTTATATTAGTGGTACATTTTTGATGTATTTACCGGTATTTGTTGACTTTAAATTGTTAAATTTAAAGAAATATAATATACTTTAATTATTCACTATTTATCAATCAAAAAACTTTTCTATATATTTATATTGTATAAAGTTCAAAAAAAAAAAAAAAAAATTCATGAAATATATAAAACCTGAATATATATTTGTTTCTTATATAAAAAAAAATAATCATGTGAGGTGATCAAAAAAACTTTGTTAAAAAATTTATCAAGAAAAAAAGAGTACTCATAAAAAGAAATCCTAAGTACATCACAACACACTGCTCATCTATGTACTTAAAATATTATTATACACGAAATATTTTTTTCTTGTATAGTTTTTTTCTTTCTTTATCCATCTCTGTCTCAAAAATTTCTTCTTCATGTCTAAACTATGTTCAATATTAAGAACGGTCAGTGTTAAACTGGTAATACAGAGTGATGATGTCCATTATTTCCAGAAAAAGAATATGAATGATTCGACATTAAAGCAGGATTTGATCCAACTTGAATACCAGCAATCCATCCAAGTTTATCAATAAATTCATTGATTGCGTGTTCAAACATACCATTTGATTCGCGATTGTGTTGTGCCAGGCTTTTAATTAAGAAAAAGAAAATCTTCATTAGGAAAAAAAAACTCGGGAAACGGAAACTTAAACAAATAAAAAATTCGAAATAATACACACTTTTTAGCCCATTCACTGACTGCCGCTTGGCCATATATTTTCCCCTCACTAACTTTACTAGCAGCATCAACGATTGCCTTCGTCCAATATTCGGCCAACTTAATATATAGATCACGTTTAATTTCGTTATGTAGGTGATTATCCCAATCAGGCAATCGCTGTGTAATAGAAGTAGCCAAGTGAAGGAAAGAAAATGTTGTAGTAGGAAATTCTTCAGTTGAAGTAAAATGTGCAGCGTAATCCAATATAGCTCCTTTTAATTCCATAATAGCAGGTTTAACTCTATTGAAACTATAATCATCTTTAATTTGTCCCCATTTTGTATAAGGGAAACTATCTTGATACTTTTTTTCCATGCTACTTAATACATTAGTTACCGAATGAATTGTTGGACGTGGAATATTTGACGCAATTTCTGATTGCAAATTTGGGTTAGAATCGATAAGATTATTTATTAATGATAATAATTGAGGCTTATCAAGTGTCGCTATTCGAGAAGGAAAGGAAAGAAAGTTAAAATTAGATACGAACACGGTTATATTAAAAAAAACATGAATGTAACATACCTAATAGTTTGCTTAAAGGAAACTCTCTTTCATTACTCATTTTTGTTCTTTTGACCGTAGCATAGTCCCTCTCCATATCATATGAATGCATAAATTTAGGTGAACTAGGAGGACTTTTATTATCACTCATAGAATCATCTGAGTCGTAACCTGGTTTTCGTTTGCCTGTGACTATTAATAATATAAATTATGTGAGATGTCAGATAATATCACTAAAAACTAAATGTTTTTTAGGGTGAGGCTGTCAAAATACCTTTGGGTACGTCGGCAATCGAAATTCTCTCTCTCATGATTGACCTTTGCACAGCTTGAGCATGATGACCACCATCTAATGAAGCAGTTCTTATAGGACGTAAATTACCATTAGGATGGTGAAAGGTTGGTTGGTGAAAGGTTCTGCTAGGTAAAGGAAAGCAAGGTGAATTATCGCTCATATTGACTAATTATTATTAGAGTTCGTTTTTTATTGAGTGATTTTAGTTTAAAACAACAACAAAAAAGTCGTTAAAATAAGATTTTATATAAAAATAAAAAAACCACCGAACTAGTAAAATAATGATAGTGGCTTTTATTCTTTTGTTGTTACGGACGAAAAGGCGGAATATGCGGGAAAAAAATTCAAGGGAGAAAACTTTACCAACAGGTTTTTTCAATTTTCGGCGTTCGATTGGCTAATATACGAATCGATACTCTAAATTGAATAGTGACTAAGCCACATCTGTTATAAAATATAAATAGTTCGAAGTTGTGATAGTGTATTATATTGTTCCAGGAGTCAAATTTGGATAAATAAAAATGAAAAGTTGTTAAGTTAATAAGCACTTTTTTTTAATTGATTCTTTGTCATTATAGGAATTTCGAAGAATGTGTGACAATAGATCATGAGATTCAAATATTTCTTCGAAGGCGTACTTTCCTTAAAAGAAAAAAAATTGAATAGGGATTTGTCATTCTGCGCCAACATTGTTCATTCGTAATGCTAGTTATTAGTCACTTGTCTTTCGTGATATACAGTTTTGTGTAATGAATTTGATAGGTCAATAATTCTTTGATCATTGTGTAATTGTAATCAGTTTACAAAATTTTTTAGAAATTCTCTTTTTACTCTAAAATGAGGGATAATGCAGAATCATCTCAATTTTTAACAACATTATTAGCAAATTACACATTCAATGATAATAAAATAGAAACATATGTGCCATTTATATTAGAAACAATAACGCAACACCAACTTTTAAGTAATAAAAACGAATTGAGTGGTAGAGAACAACAAGTAGTAGCATTACATAAATGGTGTACTCGAATAAATTCTTTGTTACAATCTAAAGTAACAAATGCAAGATGGGCAGGAATTTGTTTTATTAAAATTACTTTGAAACAATCTGAAGAATCATTTATACAAAACTTACAAAGTTGGACCACAACATTAATGGTTTTACTTACAGTTAAGTATATGATTTCTTTACAATTAGTTATTTGAATCGAATCAATTAAATCTATTTATCATTAGAAACCGGAACCAATACTCATATTAAAAGAAATAATAACGACATTGACAGAATTATTTAATAAAACACAAAATAAACCAGAATTACAAAGAGAAATAACAACACAACAATTACCACGGTTTAATACATTTTTAATTAAATTATCAGGATTAAATAAAGAATTATTACCTACAATATTAAATGCACTGTCTCATTCGGTAAAAAATTTTCCTACGATATTTCGTCCTGTTAATGAACAGACGCAAAAATTATGTTTAAATATATTATTAGATGGTACTTATGAATTCGAATCAGAATTAGTTAAAATGGCTATTGAATGTTTTACTCATATAATTAATTTTGGTGGTAAATTAAATATGGATTATTGGAAAATAACCTTACTTAAACTTGTTGGATCTTTGAATAATATTTTGGATAGATTATTTGATGCAATTGATGAAGGTATTTATATTCTTTTTTTTTATTTAATTGCAAAACATATCATTTTTTATAAAATCTAAAATTTCTTTTATTTGCTAGACAAGGACGCGTCAAAGAAATTAACGGGATTTGAGATGCCACGAGTATCAGAAGATTATGTTGTCGCTTTTCCAATATTATTCTCAAGATTTAAATGTTTAAGTGAATGTTTAATTTCTTTAATAAGGTATATCAAAAGCTGTGCGTAATTTTTTTTTATGTTATTGTGTTTACTTTCTAATTACATGAAAATGATTTCTCGTGGTAGCTTGCCAACTTCTTTACCTGTACAAATTCCCGTGAACCAAATACTAGATTTATTATGTAGGGTTTATAATATTCATGATGGTTCATTAGTATGTATTTAAAAATTTTTTAATAATCATTTTTTTATTTTGTTTTTAAATTTACTCATTGTAATTTAACAATAGATTGCAAATAACAAAGATAAAACCGAATATTATACACTTATGTTAGGTATTCCATCATTATTCATGAGATGTAATAAAATTCTTTCGGCTGTAATTTTAAGGTAAACAAAAAATTCGAGCAGATATATCTTTATGTATTCTTTTTAATTTAAACAATTTAAACAATTAATCATATAGTGTTGATGGACATTTAACGCGTCATTTACGTATGATTTCTTCTATACTCCTTAAACTTCTCAACAACTCAAAATCACGATGGTACAAACATTTATAATTTTTAAAATAAGCATTAATAAAGAAGAATTCATGACTTTCTCATATATTTTTTTTTTATTAGGTTACTTCGAGTATCAACATATAATTTAATAAATCTTTGTATACAAAAATATGGAATTGGTTTAACAAATTTTACATCATCATCAATATTGTTGTCTTTTATAATTGATGATATAGAAATTATACAAAAATCTCAATATGATATTTCTATTAATACTACGGCTTCTACTAGTAACAAGGTTAATATTTCGACATTTAATATAATAATTTTAATATCTATTAATTTGACTAATTAATTAATTTATTGTATTATTTTAATTTGACAAAAGAAATCAGGCAAAAAGAAGGAGTTATCGTCACAAATAACAAATTCTGATGCACTTGTTAATCCAAGTGGTATCATATACTCACAAACGAACAGCGATGTACAATGTTCAGCATTAGAAGGTACCAAATCTATATATATATATATATTTATTTACCTTTCTTTTATCTTCTTTTTTTTTTGTTCTCATTTAATTTACTAAACTTACTACAAAATATATAATAAAGTGTTAAAGAATTACTTGAAAAAATGTGGAGCATCCATATCATCAAATACAAGATCATCACTAGATAACGTTCTATTATCAAGAATATTATCACAAAACATCTCATCTACATATAATTCAAGTAATATCTTACTTAACGAAGAGAACGTAAATATGAAATTATATGAATGTTTATTATATTCTATAATTTCTCCTTCAGTATACCAGCCTACCATATTACCGCATGCTTTACGAATTTTTTCAGCTGGTCAAAATTCTCAATCAATCCAAGTAAGTTAAAGAATGATCTTTATCTAACTATCCTTTTTTTTGTGTGCTAAATTATTCTTTTATTAATATACAGCTACAATCATTTTGCTCTTATGCTTTGTCTATATGCGATCTAATATTTCATAATCGTTTACCGCCTCTCGAGCGATCCTCCGCAAACACGCTAATTACAAAACAACTAGAACACACCACTGTAGAAAATATATCACAACAATTTTATACAGAAAATAACCAATCTGAAAATGAAAAAGGCGTTGATAATATTAATATGATTGGTTTAGATCAATCATCGCAAAAAACTTTTGATATTATCTCAGCACAAACAAGTTCATCAACGATGGCTAACATAGATGAAGATATATCTATTGATGTATTCGATGGTGATAGTAATACATCGGACAGTAAAAATGATATCCTGACAGATAAGATTGACATTGACATAGTTAAGTTTTTAATATTTTTACATTAATTTGTAAATTAAATATTTACGATAAAATATAAATATTGCTTTTCTAGGTTGAACAACCTCAATCTATCTCTTCAGAAATGAGCATAGAAAACCAAAAGAAAAGAATACGTTGTCCATCTCCTGTTGGTGTAGAAAAAGAATTAGCTAAGAAAAAGGATCATGATCGTGTTTATAAATCTCAAAGAATATATAATACTGATGAAGATTCTGATGATATGGAAATACCTGAAATTATAATGGAAGGCCCTGATTCTGAATTTGAAGATAATGAATAAAATGACACGTTAAAATTTAAAATCCTTATTTTTTTAAAAAAAAATATATTTTTTTTTTATTATAAAATACTTTTTAAATTTATATATATATATATATATATTTGTTTAATTACTATATACTCTAGTTAGATTAACACTAGTATGATAAAGAACAAAAAAAAACTAAAAGTAGAGTTTTCTACAAGTTAAAACATTAAGAATAGATTATTATTCACTAAATTCCTTTTTTTTTTTTAATAACAATTTAAAAAAATTTTATTTTTTTTTTTTTTTTTTTTTTTTTAAGAAAATAAAGAAAATTTTACATTCTACTATCACCGAATACACCATAATGATATTGTTCATCATCATCATCATCGGTAGGTATTAATTCATATCTACCTTTTTTAGTAATAGATCTTGGTACGGTTTCAACGGAAAGAATACTTCTTGGTCTTTCAATAGTAGTTTGACCATAATTAATACCTTGCCATGGTGATCTAATACGATTATTTCTTCTTCTTTTATTTATAATATTAAAATATGTAAATCCATTTTCCCCCCACCAATATAATATCATACTTAATATACTTATTGCAATAACAAATCCAAACATCAATCTTGATCCTCCCGAACTACCGAATAATATTCCACCAAATAAACTACCAAATCCTGTACCAACACCAGCATAAAGTGCCGACATAATCCCTTGTGAAAATGATACAAGATTTGGTGGTGCATTATTTGCAATATGAGTTACTCCACTAACCCATAATGATGAAAATCCAATTCCATTTAATAATTGCACGATAAGTGCAATTACATGAGAGAATAAATTAGGTTGTAAAAACAAATATGTTAAACAACGTATAATTGTAACAATATGGGCGAGTAATATCAATGAACTTATTCCAAATTGTGAAATTAACTAAAAGAACAAGTTCAGAAATCAGATTAATTTAATTTGATATCTTTATAAATAAAATTACATATCTATTTAATATAAATTAAATTAAATTCTTACCTCTTTAGAATAAAAAAAGAATAATAATTCAGTTACAGCACTAACTGGACCTGTTAAACCAAGAATGGTTGAACTTGCTTTCAAATCATTTTTAAGAAATAAAAATAAGAACGAATTACTCATTGAAAGAGCAATTCCCATTAAAAACATAACAGTTAATAAAGTTACGACAGTTGGAGTTGTGAACAAAGTTTTCATCGCTGAAGTTGGATTATCAGTCGTTGGTATGTTAGGTGTAGTAGGAGGAAAAGCTAAAATGTCTAGATCAGGCACTGGAATTCCATCATCTTCATCTTCATCAGCTGATGAGGAATCTTCTGCATCTGATTCTTCAATATTCGAAGAAAAATCAACGCCAGATGAATTATAATTGTTAAATTTATTACTACTTCCTACTGAACTTGAAGCGATATCAATATCATCATCAAGATCAATTAAAGGTTTAAAAGATTTATTCTTAAAATGTGTTGTTGGTACTATCTCAATATCATCGGAAGTTGAATTGAAATCGGTAGAAATGACCACAATAAGAAACGAAATTGCGGTGCAAAAAAAATAATAAAAGATAACGTTTACATTTTCAAATTTTTCCAAAAGTAAACCGACTCCCAAAGTGCTTAAACCATATGCAACAGATCCCCAGTATCTTTGTTGACCTACATTAATTAAAAAGAAATAAATAAATAAGAACAACAAAGTGGATCATATATTAATTAAACATACCATAAAGTTCTTTCTTATCGCCTAAAATCTTTAATACACCACTATCAACCAAAGCATTTACTGGTATGCCAAAGAAGGCAAACCATAAAGCGACAATAAAAACGCATGCAAATATAAAGGCGTGTAAACTATTATCTGCATCTTGGATTAAACTTGGTAAAAACATTTGAGAAACTACTCCGATTGTTGCCAAAATATAGATAGCAACAATAATTGATCGATGTGCTTGAAATCGATCGGCCAAGCCAGTCCAAAGGGGACAACTTAGAGCAGAAATAAATGGAGCTACAGAAAAAACACCACCAATTTCCGAGGGGCTCAAATTTAACGAATAATAAAAGATAGGAAGGTACGGTAAGGTCGAACCCAAACCAGCACATAAGAATATAAATAATAATTTAGTAGAAAGATAAGGTACAGTGGAAATAGACGTTATAAATTTACGAGAAAATGATTGTTTCCAATTCCCATCGGGATCACGAGGTAATGATATATTATTTGAATTTCGTTCAAAAATACCAGTTAACCAATTTGGAGGTGCAAATTGGAGCGTGGTTGAAGACTGTGCTTTTTTTTTTAATTTTGATCTCTGAGAAGAAAACATTTTTTGATAATAATATTGTTGTTATTTTACTGTATCAGAAAAAGTTTGTTTATACGGAAAATTTTTTTTTATGCGTTATATAACTGTTATATATCGTTATATATAAAATGAGTATGTAACTCTTATAGTACATATTAAATATTGCTTAGAAGCGTTCCTGCATAAATTGCATACGCTGCGTATTAAAAGATCTAAGGGCAGATTACATCATTTTACTTGATAAGTCTACAATGTTTGGTTATTGATTAGTTGAAATTGAAACCCGTTAACTTTTTTGCAGAGACAATGAATGACAATGCAGGATTTTTCCGAAAAAGTGAACACCTTGTCCGAAATCACTTTTTTATTGGATTAAAAGGATAAGAATTTGATTAGAATAGATAAGGATTCGAAAACCTTACAAATCACCCCAAAACTTGGTATTTGTAACTTATGAAATGACAAATCGGAAAAATGAAGGTTATCTTATATTTGTGACAAACGATTTTATGTTTCTAGAATATCAGAACAATAAATTTATCAAATTAGGAAAAGAATGAAAGATTCTGCAAAAATAAATAAATGAACAATTTTAATTAGGCCAAACTTGGTCAAGCCTTTTAGACCTTTTAGGCATTTAATTCCCAATTAAGGTCAAGAGAATTGTAAATCCATTATCAAACTTAATAATATAGTAGCATTTTTGAAATGCAACTTTTGAATTGCAAATCATTTAGATGCATGGATAAATTGATTATCAGCAGTTCCTGGAACCTAATTGGCCTGCCACCATGCGAGAAAATTCGTAGACAAATTTTACTTGTAAACCATTTAAGGAATACCACATTCTTTTTTAGCAAAATGCTCTATTCATTCGTTATCACAATAACAATAACAAATAATATTAGAATAAATTACAATAACCTAAAGCTTTATTATTTTTACAACAAATTTTTTAATTATATAAATTCTAATTTGTTTGAATAACTTTTTAAATTAAAAATGATATAATAAATAATACACTATCTTTTTAACCATTTTTTCTATTCTTGATCAACATTTGAATCAAAAGTACCAATATTGCCAACTGCCCATATTTCCTGTTCTTCTTCATCCATATCACTTGTCATTCCTGCCTGAATTTGTTCCATCTTTTGTTGTTCTTGTACTACTAGTTTTGTTAAGATACGTTTATGAAAATCTGTAATTGATTTCGCTGTCGTTGCGTCAACTGTTGATAAATATTGCTACAATATAAATAATAATATTATTATTATTAATTGTTAAATAATATGATCATAATAATAATTTAAATAAATATATAATTCAAATTTGAACAAACCTGTAATATAGTTTCGCCATCTAATAATTGTAATACGTATACTAATGCTAGTTCGGCTGACAATTTTACTGGAACAATTCGATCACGTGCACATGCAATCATGGGCGGTATGATTATAGGTAGGTGAGGCTCAAGGATCTATACCAAAGTATTTAACTTTTTTAGTAATATTGAAATCGTTAATTATAAATATTAATTATATAAATACTTGTGGAAATTTTTTTCCGACTGCCCGAAGGACAGTTAACGTCAAACGTTTTGTCTCCCCTAATAGTGTAGCAGGTTCACGAACGTTGGTTGCTAGTGCATCAACAAGACGAGCAATCGTAGATCCTTCGTGATATAAGTCAATAAGCAACATTTTACCAATTGCTATTATTGCCGTATCAGAAATATTTGGCTATAAAGATAATAAAAATTTAAGAAATTCCTTAAAAAAAGATAACCAACAGATTAGAAATAATAAAAAATTTTATTTACCAAATTACTTGCCGATCCTTTCGAAATAATATCTACAACTTCGTTTGTATAACCTAAGTCATAAAACATTCTTGAAGATCCTACAAGAATTGCATTGATTGCTAATAGAGAACTTTGCGATGGAAAACCTCCAGCTAAAATGTGAGCTCTTAAATTGAATTAAGAATTATTTAGAAAGAAATATATATGTATATAATAATAAACTTCAATCATTATCACTTACGAGATGATAGGCATAGCCTCTTGTGGAGCGATGTGCTTACATAAACTTCCAAACAAACGAGATGAACCAACTATCATTCCATCTTAAAAAGATTTGATATATATGTTTATATATATATTTTTAATGAGTTAAATAAAATGGACATAGTTTTCATACCTGAAGTATCGCTTAAACCATCCACAATAACTTTAATTACACTTTTCTTTGAAGTATCATTCATCCCATCTCCAGCTTTGTTCACTACACTTTCTAAGGCATTTAACATTGCCTCTCGAACACTAGACTCACTAGTTTTGATGCCAGTAACCAACTCAATAATTAGAGGGTCTACCCTAGTTTGCAGTGAGATCAGAATACCAAGAGCTGATGCCGCTCTTGAGCGAACAAGAGCACTTGAAGGATCAGAAAGAGATTTAATGAAAGTACGTTGCAATTGAGGAATAAAGGGTTTAAGATGAGTAGGAACTTTAGTAAGCAAAAGACTTAAAGTGTGTAGTATAGCAGCTTTCACTTGAGGAGGATAACGATCACCAATAATACGAATAAGAGGACCGGTGATTTGCGTAACAAATGGTCGAAGTGCTTCAGCCGAAGTTCTTTGAATAAGATCTCCAATACCCAAAGCGGATTGTTCACGAACTTCAGCAGTGCCGTACATTAATCCTTGCAAAAATATTGGAAGAATGGGACTAATACCCTTTGGTAAACAAAAGCCTGGTAGGTCTACATCAGGTATACCAACACCTTTCACAGCACGACGGACAGGTATGACCATTTGTTCTAATTCGTCTTTCTTTAAAGGTTTGATTACAGCTGTCAAAGCATCCCAAGCCGCTTTTACAACAATATGCTGTCGATCATCCAGGAGTAAAATCAGTACACGTATCCACTCAGTTACATATCGAGAATAGTCCATTTTACTTTCACTACAAAAGGTTGTAACAATATCGCATGCACCAGCTCGGTGAGAGGGATCATCATTCTTTACTGCTTCAAAAAGTATTGTCATTAAAGTCTGAAGACCTTCAACATTATCAATAGAAAGCAATAATGCCTTTTTGGTTTCTTTCAACTCCGATAAAGTATCTTCATCGGTTTCCGTACCCAATGATATCATAAGTGCATTTAATATTTGTGCTAAACGTTTGTTAAGAGCAGGTCCGGCTACTGTTACCAGTGATGCAAGAGCTCGAGCATTAAATGCATTAATTGGTGTTTGTATAAGAGTAGGAATGAGTACAGGAAAAACTACATTAGCGCGTACGGCCATAATTTCTTTCAGGGCTTCTAAAGCATATATAGATTCATCTCCTGATTGTAGTGAGTTAAGTAGTATTGGTAAAATTTCGTCTATTGCCTTGTCTCCTACACTCTGCTGAAGAGTATCAAAAGCTTATAAAACAAAACAAGAGTTAAAAAAAAAAAACAAAGCAAAATTTTAAATATCAATTAAAATTTTTTTAATTACCCTGAGCAGCTGCCTCGCGTACGTCGCTTGATTCATCGACCAATGCTTTTCTAACAGCAGGAATAATTGAATCAACATAATCAATGACTTGAATTTTCCCTGCCGTACTCATTACTTCGCTCAGACCAATACAGACACCCTGTCTCATATCTGCTTCTTGAGATTCTAAACCTTCTTCAAGAATTGGTATAATTTCAGATAAAACACTTTCACCTAATTTACGAACAAGCTCTCCAAGTGTTCGACCAGCCACTTGACGCTTCTCATAGCTAGGACTTGCAAGATTACGAATAATCATTCCCATCATAATTGGAAGTATTTCTTTGACGGTGCGAGGAGTATTAGATACAATAGATTTCCATACGTGAATTGACGCTTGTCGAACAATACCAGAAACTTTTTTAAAAATGAAAAATAAATTAACGTTGAGAGTTTTTAAATAAATATATAATAATATTCCTTAAATATTCTTAAGATCAAACATAATAATTAAATTATCACAAAGAAATAACTTACCATCTTGTCTCACAATGTATAAAGCAGCCAATAGACGATCACGTCTTTCTTTACCAAGAATTTGAAGTAGGACCTTTCTACCGGCCTCCGTACCGCCGGATTCATCTTCATCTCCTTCAGTTTCAGTTTTACCACTGATACCTGTAATTCTATACAATAAATCTCCCATAAGTTGTACAGAACTCTGTCTGATCCTCCAATTGTCATCAAATAATCCTCTCTCCAGCTCAGGAAGTAAGAGGTCCACTGCTTTCGTTGCATAATTTGCTACAATCATTTGACCTGCTCGAAGTGAAGCATCACGTACATATTCAGATTCATCCGCAAGTCCGGATAAAATTGGTGGAATAATTCGACCAAGATAGGGTTGGAACCGAAGACCAAATGTTGCGGGAAGATAGATGAGTAGCGACATGAAACCTTCTCGGACATAAGATTTTGTGCTACTAGTATTACTAATTATTTCTGGTAAAAGTCCATCAAGTCGTTCAAGACCCAATCCAGCTAATACTTCACTAAGACCCTGTGCTGCACCCTGTCGATCGACACCACTTGTATCAGATTTAAGTGTGTGTACAAGTTCATTGACAAGATTAGGAAATTTGTCTTCGCCAAGTTTTTCAACCATAGTACCAAGCGCTTTTGCTGCTGTAGCACGAGCATCCGGTACTGGATCAACTAATATTTCTTTGAGACCAGGTAAAAGTCTAGGTAAATACGGGATAATATCTCTGACATCCGTAAGAGATGCCATATTACCAACAATTTGTGAAGACTTTTTTTTGATCTCCGTTCCTCGTTCTTTTAATCCACGTTCAAGAATTGGCATCACCTTTAAACGAAACGGAGTCATTGTTATAAATTTCAAAGAGATTATTAAAGTCAAAAATAATTATAGAAACAATCATTAAATGTATATATACCAATGCTAGTGAAGGAGCATCGATATAATGCACAAAAGCGGTTTCTAATAATGAATCTAATGCAGCATTAGTATGCTTATCAGGATCACTCAGACCTTTAAGTAAAATTGGTACTAATGCTTGAATTTCAGGGTTACTAATAACTTCACCGAAACGTAATAACGCTTCATTAGCGGCAGATTGAACGTTTATGTGTGAATCTGTAAGTACATTCGTCAACCGCGGAACAATTGTCGGAAGAGAAATAGAAAGCTGTTTAGGAGCGCAAAAAGCCATCGAGCCCAATAATTCAACTGAACCTTTCTTTGTTCGCCATTGTCGATCATCAAGTCCTGCTAATAGTGAAGGAAGGATAAGTTTGACACAATGTCCACTAATCTTACTCATTATTACTTTTGCAGCATCTGAAGTTGCTTCTCGAACATCAGGATGTGTGTCACCAAAACAAACTAAAAGCAAAGGAAGTATCTGAATAATATAAGGTTCAAAAAGACGACCCAAAGATTGTGATAATGTTTCGAAAGCAAAAAGAGCTCCTTGTCGATATTTATAGTCCTTTTTGTTGTCAACTGCCTCTTTTAATGCTGTCATAACGTTACAATCTTTTAAAGCTGAAATACCCGTGCCTTTAACAACTCCAGCTAAGCCAAATGCAGCGCCTCTCCGTTCTGCATATTTTTCAGAACGGAATAACTGATTCAGTAGTCCCTCGATTAAGTTGGGCGCATTATTTTTCATCGATTTAATAAGTGGCGGTAAACAATCACCAACTGCAGCTTGAACAGATTCCGAAGGAGTTTTTAATGTTTCAAGAAGTTTATCTATCACCACTGGGATCCTTGCATCAGTAGGATCTAAATGCCGAGCTAAAGCTCCAAGCCAGATAACGACAGATTCGCGTATTCGATCATGTATTTCGGTAGGTACAGCGGGTTTATCTAAATAATTTTCTAACACTGGTAATAATGATGTAACATTTTTGGCTCCATGTACGTCAATAACAGCCAACCCAGCCTATTTTAAAAAATGAATTGTTTGTTAAAAAGGAAAAAATTACTTAAAAATATCACATTATATTATTAAAAAAAAATCTTTCATACTTCTAACATTTTTTGTCGAACTTGTGCACGAACATCACCGACGGCTTCATCATTGATGAGGAATTCAAAGAATGGAATCAAATCCGAAGACCTCATACATGGTGCGAGTGCACCAAGAGCAAGTGCCAACCCAACACGAGCTTCCCAAGAATCTTTTTTATGCACAGATTCTGGTCTAATCATACGAAATTCATCATATTCTAACTTGCCTGGAGAGGCCTAAATAATAATAAAAACACGTGTTTACTATTTTCTTCCTTATTATAATGAAGTATTTTTTTTTTTTTAAAAAAAAAAAAAAGGAAAATTATTATTCAATGTTAAAAATGTAATCAATACCTTCTCTTTATAATTATCGTAAATTAAATTTAACGTATCTGCCATTGAATCTTGAAAGTATTTTGCAGCACTACCTATCGCTTTGGAAGCAGCGACTTGAACATATTTTTCATTATGAATTAATAAAGGTAATAATTCCAATGCATAACATGGTTCAACATCCATTCCATTGTCTTCCCATAATGTTAATGCCAACTTGGAATTATTTTCATCCTCATCATGACATGCAACCCATAACTCACGAGAAAAGTCTATATCAGTAAGATCCAAATAATCTAATGCCTGTAATGAAGCATGGCGAACGAATGGTTCAGGAGACAATAACCCGTTAAGTAATGTATCTATTTCTTCCCTTCTCGCGGTGTCTCCAATGGCTTCACATAAATTTACTAAAGCTGTTCTTGCTAATTTATTCAATTTAGGATGTTCATTAATAATTTGCAAAAGGACCTGAATCATTTCTGTTCGAGGTAGTAAAGGCGAAGACCCAATTGATGAATGAAAATATATGATATCTAATCCAAGAGCAATTTGATCCATTGATGATTCAGCATCCTTTTCTCCTTTGCTTTCATATCTAATACCACCTCTTTTAACAACTTGATGAATTAATGGAAAACAATAAGCAAAAGATGAAGGGGGTAACAATGAACGCTCAGTTACAAATCTAAGACGATAAAGAACACGCATAACAAGGCTGTCTAATGGCTCATGTAGCCATCTTTCAGGAATTTCTCGAACATTCATAGCACGAAGAGTCGCCAAACCGATAAATTCACGAATATTTTCGATTTCTTCCGATGTGCACTTATTAATTCGCAAGTATGTGTTAACAGCTTTATCACCTATCAAAGGACCTCCTTTTTGCACAACATTATTCAACGTTCTCATAAACTCTACGATATGTTTTTCTACAGCTTCAGGATTTCCATCAACTAATGCATCCATAATATCGAGACCCCTTGTTAATTTCAAACGAATTATTTCCACAGCTTTGCGTATTTCGGATTCTTTTGCTAATTGGGCGTTTACTGCTGCTTGTTCTTCTTTCGTAAGTTTAGGGGATTTTAAAGAAGGGTCGCCTTTCTTTTTGGCAATTGATTCACGCAATTCACGTTCCCATTTTTCTGTTTGGTAATCTTTTCGATTACGGTTTTCTACAATGTTCTTTTTATTGCGTTTGAGAACTATAACATTAATCGGTTATTTAAATTATTAATATTATTGAATAATATATAATATAAAATTAAAATAATCTATGTAAAAAATTGAATACCATCAACAAATAAAGTTCCTTCATCAGTTTTCCAGATATCGATATCATTTTCTCCTATATTATCGAACAATGAGGCATCCAAATCTCTATGACATTGCGTTAAGAATAAAGGTATTGTTGTTTCTGGAGAAATAAAAGTGATAGTGGCAACAGCTGATATTGCAGCTTTATAAAAATATTTTTGCTATCAAAAAAAACCCCCATAATTTTATTAATAATAAATTCTTAATAATCTAGATAACATTTGTTGTCATTTACCTCATAATCAATCTCGATTTTTTCTTGAATTATATGTCGGAGGCGACCTGAATAATTTTCAACAAGTTTTCCAGGATCAAGATGAGCCCTTTGAACCAATGAAATCCAATTATATTTGTCATTTGGTGACACTAACATAATAATATACATAAATTATTTATTAAAAATATAATTTGAATCATAATTTATTGATAAACTGTAAAATTGAAACAAACCAATTAATGGATGATGGGCCAAAATAATCAACTCAACAAGTGAGATTTCAACCTTGTTTTTGTCTTCATCTTTAGAAAAAGTGGTGATAGCAGTGAGCACTTGTGAAAGTCGGTACGCATTTACTATAGGGTCAGAATGAGCAGATCCTGATGCCAATACGGCTGTAGAATCTTTAACATTTTTTTCAATCTTAATTCGCGAATTAAAGTACAATAATAAATATATAGATCAAAAATAAATATAAAGTAAGCGTGTCTATTTATAACGACCTACATTGAGAACCCATTGTGCCAATCCTTTACGAAAAATCTCTCCAACAATTTTAGCATTATTTTGAGTACATCTTTTCAGAGAATCATATGCTTCACGACGTATTCGGTGATTAGAGGACGTTATCAAATAAATAAAAGCCGTAGATAAAAATATTCTAAAAGCAATAATATGTTAAGAATATTAAGAATATATTACGAAATATATTATTCATATTATTCTTACTGTGCGTCATTATTTTGTAACAAAGCTTCATCCTTATCAAGTAAAACCCCTTCAAGAGCACGAATAAACCAAAATCCTTCTTCGTGAGTATTCAATTTGGAATAGACTTTGTCCCAAAGTAAAAAAGAAGGTTTCGGTGAAGTTATTAAGATATTTTGAGTAAATTTTTTTGTGGTAATTAAATTATCTATATATTTTATAAGATTAAAAATTAATGAATTTCAAGTGTTATAATGAAAAAAATATAATTTAGGAGGAAAAAAAAAACATTACTAATAATATTGTCATTCCAATTTTTGGCTTTGCCAATTGCAATTGCAATACTAATATATCCTTCAATTGGTCCTCCAGTGAAAGTAAGAGGATTCGATTGAATTTTCTCCAATGTTGAAATAAGTTGAACGAGAGACTTTTGTGTAGCATTTTTCAACGAATTGGAAGGAGAATCAGTTTCTTCCCGAACAATTCGACCAATAGTGATCGCCCAGGCTTTCCTCGTGCCGGCCTTTGAACTAGACAATCCATCTACAATAAACTTTATTACTTTTTCCACAACTGACATATCTTGTTCAGATTTTAGTAATAACCCAGCATGTAACCCCAATGTATCAACCGCTTTAGCCAAGATGGTTTCATTACTTTCTTTAGAAACGATAGGCAAAATTCCATCAATTACAATTTTAGCAATATTAGGTGATTGATGAACATGAGCAAGAGCTTGTAACAAGATAGTACGATGCTCTGGGTTAGTCATCTTTCCTGTCCCAACAAAATATATAATAAAGTATGAATGATAAGTTAATTCATTCAAAGTACATAATAATTATTATTCAACCAATATTCGAATAAGTTTCGAGACTTGCAAATAAATAATTCATCTATAAAAAAAAAAAAAAAAAAAAATTTGAAAAAAAGATACT
>QKYT01000702.1:47672-59696 GCA_003550305.1 Glomus cerebriforme
TTTTAATTCTATTTTTCCTTTTTCTCCCTTTGATCAGCTCTTCTGAAAGGTAATAAACTACCAAATAAAAAATGTTGAACTATAGGAAATTTTTTTAATACATCTGCTATATACATTTTTAATAATCCTGAATTAACTTTTGTCCAATTTGGAACTTCTGAAATATCATATAATAAAGGTGAATGTTCATGAAATGGTCCTTTCTTTACCTATTAAAAAAAAAAATACTTGTTTATTTGTTTTTAAGGTTATTATTAATTATTATTATTATTATTATTTACCTCATGTATATATTTAATACATCCAAAGTAAATATATTCTCCTGCATACATATTGACTAATTCCTCCGATAATATTGATTTTGGTTTAAGATTTTGATGATCTGTAATAAAATAAATATATAAAAAAGAGTTTGATCGGAAAAATGAAATACATAATATAAATATAGTACCTTTGATCTGTGCACTTCCCCAATAGTAAGAAAGAAACTGATGATCATCTAATCCCCACACTCCATGACTGCCAGCTGGTTCAAGCATATATACGCGTTGTAATCGTCTTACCAAATCTAAATATCTATAAATATGTGAATTCATATTGTTATAAACTAAAAAAAAAAAAATATTTATATACATACATACATACATACATATATATACATGTATATATATATATATATATAAAATAAATTACTTTGTGAATATCCTTAATACGATCGATGTATAATCTTCTTGTTTAAATATTCCTATTATACTCAAACAACATAACCATGCTACAAAACTTAATTCATGTCCACTTCCGTAATCAATTCTTGTTGAATTTCCAAATCCTCCATTAAAATATGTTACAAGTTCTATAATGGCTTTATGTAAATGTTCTGGTAAAATATCTTGATGTAATTTAATTGAATTCTAATAATAATAAAAAAAATGACGCGTGTCAATTTGTGAAAGAATTTTTTTTTTTAAAAATATTTGTTTCATTATTTACCTCTTCTAATCGAGTCATCCATGTACGAAATGCCTTGTTACCAAACCTTTGAGGTGTAGGTAATGGTGGAATTTCGTCAATCCATGATATCATGGTATCCAAAACATTGATGACACCTTGTGTCGTCTATAATGTAATGATTTTATCTTAAGAAAAATATATATTATATCTTAAAAGCTTTCATATTATTTTAATTATTATTTATTACCTCTGAGACGTGACAGGGATCAGAATTCTTTCGACCTTTAACACTTTCATTTAAAAGTTCAATAAATCTTAGTAACCTCGTAAAGGCTTCAGTTTCTACCCAGTCATTAACATCAACTTGATCATTTATTTTTTTAATAGGTTCAATAAACTCATGATCTAAAGAAATAGTAACATTAAGAGGATTATTGTCTGCCATCAATAGCAAAGTTTTTTTTTCCGCGCGTTCAGATTTAGGTTGATCATCATCATAAGGATATTCAAAGAACTTTGTGTCAACTAGTTATGGTTGCGACCGAAGAATTTTCCGATGATATTTATCACGATATCGTGATGAATAGTTTGGCCCGCATTACGACATTATGAGTTTTTATTAATAGCTTTTTTGCGACAATTTTTTTTTTTTTTTTTTAAAAAAAAATCAAAAAATGACCACACTTTTGTTAGAACGTCTTTTAAATTGTAAAGAATCAGCAAATTTCATTATTATAGAAGACACAATTTTACAGTCGGGTTATGTAATATTGAAAGAATTTATTAAAAAAGTTGCAATAAACCAGTATGTTTTAAAATAAATTTTCCTCGTTCAAACGGTTAACAATAACAAAAAGCTAATTTGTTTATTCATTTATTTAGAAATCGTTGTGTTTTATTATTATGTTTTGAATTTTCACCTGAATGGCTTCTTGAAAATATCAATTCACAAAAGTATATTTTTTGATTTGATTTGATTGATTGATTTAAACGAAAAAAAAAAAAAATGTTAACTAATCTCAATTATTTCAATTATTTCTTTTAAAGTTTCGTGATATTTGACGCGTATTCTAAATTGGATTCGTATGATCTTGAATATGATGTAAAATCTGATCTTAATTATCATTTCATAAATAATATCAATGATCCGTCTAAAATCATAAATATTATTAAAGATACGATTAAAAAATGTAATCATCATCAATATTCACAAAATGAATTTAATTTTCTTTATTATATATATATATATATTAAATTATATATACTTTTTTATTTTTTAGTGTCATATTCTAATTATACTTTAATAATTGATTCGATCTCACCTTTACTTTTAATTGATACTTCATTAACATTTAATTTTCTAAAAAGCATTTCATCATGTTTGAAAGGTAAACAAACTTTTTATCCATTTATTTAAATGTTCATTTAATTATTTGTTAACTTTTTTTTTTTTCTTTTTTTTTTNTTTTCAGGAAACACAGGAAACTCGGAAAACACGGAAAACACGGAAAGCACGAGTACAAATACAAATCTTATAATAACAGTATATCATTCTGATATACCAAATTATCCAACATTTGGAATATCAGGTTATCTTAATGTAAGAAACACATTATTATATCATATAGCATCCACCACAATAACAATTAAAAATACCGAACAATTTCATAAAGAATCAACTTCACATGGTTATAATATGGAAAATAACGCGATTATTAATGCGTATATGAATCTTCCTGAAAGTTCTATTTGTATTATAGAACATAGAAAAAAATCTGGAAAAGTATTATATGAGGTATTATATTATTATACATAATCATTTAAATTTACAAATATATATATATATATATAATATTAAAAAGTGTATTTATTTTACAGACTAATTCATATCAAATTGATGAATCTTCTGGTAATATGATAATTCAATTGGTTAAAGATGTAAAAGATGATCTAGATTCTGAAAGCAATACGGTAATTAGTCTTGGCATATTTTACATAATTTACACATTTTAACATGATTTACAAATTTTACATAATTTACACGGTTTATATCTATTAATTAGCCTGATCCAACTACCGCGAATATGTTATTTAATTTGTCATTAACTGAATCACAGAAAAAAGCAAAAAATGAACTCGTTCTTCCATATGTTAAAATACAAGGTAATCATACATATATATCATTTATTTCATTTTTTTGAATTCATATTTAATATCAATTTGGGGGTTTTTTTTTTAAAAAAAAAAGATCAATACGAAGAAGAAAATCGGGAGAGTGTTATTACTAGTGGTGGAAACATATTTTATGAACCTGATAAAGAAGATGATTTTGATGATGAGGATCCAGATGAAGATTTATCAATATAATGAAACCAATAATATTAATAATTTATTAATCTAATTTTTTTTTTTTCTTTTTGTTCAATTATAAAATTCCCCTCAATTATACGCTTATATTTACCATTTAAAACTTAACTATCCTATTCATTTGAATACTCATTGCATCTACAGCGCAATTCTTTTTTCATCCGGCAAGAATTCTCTTTTACAATTAAATCCTCTCTCTGAGCTAAAAGCTTCACATTTAAGCATTTCCATTTCTACTCTTCCATTATTAATGAACAATCTTAAAATAGATCTTGTGACATAAAGAGTTAGGTATCGATTACCTTGATTAGTATCATCTGTTTTCATTAAATGTGATAATTTTTCAGTATTTGATAACGCTTCCAAGGTACATCTGGCACCATCAATTTCAAATGCGCAAGTTTCTGGTGATTGAATGATTGTAACAATTTCTTCTGAAGCTTTAATAGATTTAGCAATATTTTTAAGTTTTTGCATGTCTTTATCGGATAAAGATAACTCCAAAATTGGTCGTAATAATGACGTTCTTGGTTGATTCGTAGGTGTAGCGGGATTCGTAATAGGAGTGGTTGTTGCTGTCATGGGAGATGATGGTGCATCATATCTACAAATTAAATGAACATTATGTATCTCAACTAATAAGACATAAACTGTTCCTTCTTTATTTTTATACATTATATGACTGGTGGATCCTGTTGCAACAACGCTACTTTCATCTGATAACATATCATCATTATTATTATTACTATTATTATTATTCTCTGGTAATAAAACACTTGCAGGTCTAATATCTTTTAAACGAAATAATATCTCATTTTTCGTGCTATCTTCCTTAGCAAATCCATTCACTGTCATACTAGATGCTAATAATTTTTCAGTCAATCCTTTTAAATGATAAAATCGTGCATCTTTGAGTAAATTTTGTCTATGAACTTCATCTTTAATACCAATTTCATATCCTTGAAGATATCGTAAAATATCAGAAAATAATTCTGGATCACGATCAAGTATAGGTGGTGGTATTGTTAATGGCAAAGGGGTAGGTGGTATTCCTGATGGTTCCCATCCATATCCAAATCCTATTGAAATATAGAACGTTATTATTATAATTTATTATACAAGCATGATTTTTTTTTTTAAAAAAAAAAAAATAATAATGTATAATAATATTAACCAAAAGAAGTAAAGAAATTTGGTGCATCCCGCTTTTCCAAAATTTCTTTATCGACTCGAAAAACTTTTCCTCCAACATTAACAATATAATTTGCACGTAATTGTGCTTTCAATTTCATTAAATTGTAATAAGTTGCGTCGGCTATAAGATCTGCATAATGATTCTAATTCAAATGCAGGTAATATGTTATTAAATTAAGCTCATTTTTTTTTTTAAAAAAAAAAAAAATACTTGTAAAAAAAAACTTACCTCGTCACGAGGAGTTACGTAATAACCTTGTAAATGTTTCACCTATTTTAGTAAATGAAGAAATTCTTCTCTAAGATATTTTCTTATTTTAATGAATTCTTTATCAAAATAAACTTCAAACCCGCAATATTTATGACTTTATTTTACCACTCACGATATCCTTAAATACTTCTGGGTCTCTATCAATAAACATAGTCTTTGTACGCGACTCTTCTAAAGGAGAAGAGAACACGTCAGTGAAATAATTTGGACTGTCAGAGTAAAGAGCTGTGGTTGACAAATTAAAAGATTTGCCACTAACTATTATATTGTAAAAACCAGTGGAGGGTGTAGTGCTAACACTAAGTGATAAATCTGACATCGTAAAGAAAATCTCTTTTTTTTAGCATCATTAAATTTCCTACTAGCATATATATAGTGAATTATTCTAGCCGAATTTGGTTAGGGTGAAACCAAATGTAAGAGGAACGTGATTCAGTGCATCTCAAATCATCATATAAATAACCTCGGTTCGAAATTCTTAAGTATCCTATTTTCTCACATTTCCAATCAACATGTCTCACGATTCCTCTGACGAAGAATTCGAAAAACTTGATCCTACTTTACAAAATGTGTTGGACCAAAAATCGTTACACTGGATATTCGTAGGAGGGAAGGGTGGTGTTGGTAAAAATTCTCTCATCAATTGTGCTCTTACAAGACTCGTTGCCTACTAGCTTATTAAAGCCGAGGCCTTAGCTGCTCTTCTGATAACCTTTTTTTTTTTTAAGGTAAAACGACTACTTCATGTTCACTCGCTGTACAATTGAGTAAAGTGAGAGATTCTGTTTTACTGATATCAACCGACCCAGCACATAATCTTAGCGATGCCTTTGGGCAAAAGTTTAGTAAAGAGGCAACATTAGTAGAAGGGTTTACAAATTTATATGCTATGGTATTTTGAGCTTTTAAATAAAATTTTATTATCTTAGACAACCAAATATATTTAATATATTCAATAATATTTCCTTTTTTTTTGCAACTTTTATATTAACTATTATAGGAAATTGACCCAACATCATCGATTCAAGAGATGCTGGATCAATGTACATATATTTTTTATTTATTGTTATATATATTTATTTTACATCAATTTTGATTTACATTTCTTGTTTTTTTTTTTAGCTGAACAGTCAGGTGGAGGAGCTATGGGAGCTATGATGCAAGATCTTGCATTCGCAATTCCTGGTGTTGACGAGGCTATGGGATTTGCTGAAGTTATGAAGTAAGTAAAATATTTTATTAATTGTTGCAATTTTCAAGTATAAAATTTTTTTGTGAATCATATTTTTATTTTGTTTCTGATTAGTTTATTTACTTAAAACATGATTCGATTCCCTAATTATACAGGCAAGTAAAAACAATGGAATATTCAGTAATCATCTTTGATACTGCACCCACTGGACACACATTGCGGTTTTTAAGCTTTCCCAGTGTTTTAGAAAAAGCATTGGCAAAGATTTCGCAATTGAGTGGACGGTTTGGGCCAATGTTTCAACAAGTAAGATTGATTAATTAGAAATTAGAAATTAGGACTATTTAAAAAAAAAATATTTATTATTATTTTATGGATAATAGATGTCGGGTATGATGGGATTAAATGCCAATCAAGAAGATATGTTTGGAAAACTTGAAGGGATGCGTGCCATTATTACCGAAGTTAATAATCAATTCAAAGATCCAGTGAGTTCTAATTAAATTTATTTTAATAAAATTTTTCTATAAATTAAGATTGATACTTAATATAACTTTTTTATATGTATAGGAGAAAACAACATTTATCTGTGTATGTATTTCCGAATTCTTGTCTCTTTATGAGACTGAACGTATGATTCAAGAATTGACTACATATCAAATTGATACTCACAATATCGTTGTAAATCAATTATTATTCCCGCGGAGAGGTAACATATATCTACTTTATTTTTAAACGATAATAAGCAAAATATTTTATTTATTTATTATTATTATTTTTTTTAGATTCCAATTGTGAACAATGTCTAGTTCGACATAAGATGCAACGAAAATATTTGGATCAAATTTATGATCTTTATGAAGATTTCCATATTGTGTTAATGCCCCTTTTAACAAAAGAAATACGTGGTACACAAGATATTAATCAATTTTCGGAAATGTTGGTTAAGCCTTTTGTACCTCCGGATGATTTATTGATGGATGTTAGCCAATAAATATTTATGTATAAAGCATTTTAAGCATTACAACAAAAATTCTATTTCAAACGTTGTTTTTTTAAAGAAAATTTAAGATTACTTTTGGTTTAGACTTCTTTTATTTTCATTTTTATTTGTTCAAGTCGGTTTGTTTTGTGTAAATCATTTTAGTTTATAAAGGTTTAAAAAAAAAGATACAATAATTCCTTTTAAAACATTCTTTAATGAACATGTTTGTTTAATTTGGACTAACTGGGGTTGCGTTCGTAACTTTATCATGTGTAATTTCATAGGAGTTAGAGTTTTTTTCCCGAAGGGAAAAAATCAACGGTACTCCGCTTTACTTATTAAGACCCAAGTACAGTGCAACACGTGGGTGAATAGAAGGAGACACATGTGATTGACCATACCAATACTCCGTATCACAAAAAAAAATGGACGATCTGTTATACAAAATATATAAAAGATAATCCGCAAAATTTTAAGTCTCCTCAAATGCAGCTAAATTCAAAATTACATACAGAAAATGCCTTTATAGAGGCTACTGATTTGTCTCGATGGAGACTTAAAGTTGACCATGGAAGACAAACATGGCATTATCTAGAAAGTGATGAAGAAGTTAAAAATTGGCCTCAATCTTTAATTGATAAATATTGGTTAGGTTTACCATTTGTAAGCTATAATTTCCTTTTTCCTTTTATTATAGAAATGGAACAATTCTGCATTATTAATAATTAATCAGGCTCTTAATATTTTGATGTCAACTTGCAAAAATATTAATCATAAAGTAAAAAAAAAAAATTTCCTTTTCAAAATAAATACTGAATACATTGATTTATGAGAATTAAAATTTATAATGTCCCCAAGTAAAGATAGTGCTGTACTGACAAATCTAGAGTAATGATTTTAGGATGAATAACATATAAAGTTAGGATAATTTCATTTCAATGGCAATGAGTATAGTGAGACCAGGTTTTAGGCTAAAACCTAGCAGAACTGTTACCACTTCTTTATCAATTATTATAATTTTAACTTTAAAAATATTTTAAATTCTATTTTCTAGGAAACAAAGGTATTTGATAAAGCAAAAACTGCATATGAAGCAGCACAAAATGGATTTGAATTCTTTAAACAACTCCAAACTGAAGATGGCCATTGGGCCGGTGAATATGGTGGACCTATGTTCTTACTACCTGGGCTTATAATTTCAATGTATATTACACGTATTCCTATTCCTGAAAGTTGGAGAATTGAAATTATTCGATATTTATTTAATAAAGCTAACCCAGTCGATGGTGGATGGGGAATGTATGTTATTTTTAATTATAATTATTTGCTAAAAAAGTTACCTAATTAATAAAAAAAATTGATTTTTTTTTAAGACATATTGAAGGTCAATCAACAGTATTTGGAACTGCTTTAAATTATGTTGTTATTCGTATTCTTGGAATAAATGCTGATCATCCATATATGGTTAAGGCTCGTGCAACCTTACATAAACTCGGTAAATTTTAGTTAATTGGTTTTAGTTTTATATAATATTGCTCATAGGTAATAATTTATAGGAGGTGCAACTGCTATACCATCATGGGGGAAATTTTGGTTGGCATGTTTAAATGCTTATGATTGGAAAGGAATGAATCCTGTTCCACCAGAATTATGGTAAAAATTTTATCTCAATATTTTATACTATTTTTTAGAAAATAACATTAAATAATATATATTTTTTATTAACGAAGGTTATTACCTTATATGGTGCCTTTCCATCCTGGTCGATTTTGGATTCACACTCGTGCAGTTTATCTTCCTATGGGATATATGTACGGGCGGAGGCTTAGCATTGACATTAATCCTTTTATTGAATCATTACGGCAGGAATTATATATTCAACCATATGATACAATTAATTGGGTTCAAGCAAGAGATAGTGTATCGGAAGCTGATCTTTATTTACCACGTACAAAGTCTTTGACATTTGTAAATTGTAAGTGATTTTTTTTTTGTACTTGTATTATCAACAAAGATTAAATAATTGTATTTATTTTTTAGTTATTTTGAATATATATGAAAAACTTCCTAATTTACTTGGTTTACGTCAAATTTCTCTTGATGAATCTTATAAATTAATTCAATATGAAGATGAAAATACAGATTATCTTGACCTTGCTCCAGTATGTAATTAAAAAATTTATATTATAATAATTAATATTATGACAAACTTATATCGAGTTTTTATTTATAGGTTAACAAAGTCATGCATATTCTCTGCACTTATTATGAAGAAGGGCCAAATTCAGAAGCATTTAAACTTGCCAAGGAAAGGCTCATAGATTTTATGTGGATGAGTTCTGAAGGAATGATGATGAATGGTACAAATGGTTCGCAGCTTTGGGATACCGCATTTGTTGCTCAAGCATGTATTGATGCAGGTTTGGCTGATAATACTGAGAATCATAAAATCATGTTAAAAGTATTAGAATTCTTAGATGATGCTCAAATCAAACGTAATCCAACTGATATGGAATATTGTTATAGACATCCATCAAAGGGTGCATGGGGATTTAGTACACGTGATCAAGGGTATACTGTGTCAGATTGTACTGCCGAAGGAATGAAAGCAGTTTTATATCTTCAGAAATTAGACAATATGCCTAAACTTATTTCGAAAGAAAGACTTTGTCAAGCTGTGGATATTTTGTTAATTATGCAAAATAATGATGGTGGTTTCGCTAGTTATGAAAAGATTCGTGGATCAGAACTTTTAGAATGTATTAATCCATCAGAAGTATTTGGTAAAATTATGATAGAATATAGTTATCCGGAATGTACAACTGCTGTATTAACTGGATTAAGCATCTTTAAGAAACATTACCCTGACTATCGTGCTGATGAAATCGAGTAAGTAATATATAATAAATTATTAAGTTTTTTTTTAAAAAAAATAATGTTTTAATTTTTTTAAAATATCATTATAGAAAAGTATGTCAAAAAGCAGCAAAATTTATACATTCAGCTCAAAGAGATGATGGAAGTTGGTATGGATCATGGGCTATTTGTTTCACATATGCTTCAATGTTTGCTCTTGAAAGTTTAGCATATTTTGGTGAAACTTATAATAACAGGTAAATGTTTTTTTATTTATTTGACTTTATGAAAATTATTTAAAACTAACTATATTTCATTAGTGAAAGTGTAAGGAAAGGATGTGAATTTTTAATTTCCAAACAACATGAAGATGGTGGTTGGGGAGAAGCCTATAAAGTAATTTGGTTTATATAAATATCTTTAAATTTTAAATTTCAAATAATTAATTATAATTCCATATATTTAGTCATGTGAAACAGGAATTTATCATAAACATGCACAATCTCAAGTTGTGCATACAGCATATGCATTATTAGGTTTAATGTCAGCCAAATATCCTGATGAAAAACCAATCCGACTTGGTATTGAGGTAAAAAATCATTTAAATAAAAAAGAATATTTAATTTAAAAATTTCTAACAACAATCTTTAAAATGTTTTTAGCTTATAATGTCAAGACAGTTAAGTACAGGAGAATGGAAACAAGAAGCAATTGAAGGGATATTTAATAAAAATGTTACTATTAGTTATCCTAATTATAAATTTATTTTTACAATTTGGGCATTAGGAAAATATGCTAAAATTTATAATAATCCAATAATTAGATCTTAATTTATTTATTAAAATGTGTTATTAAAAGTGTATTTGTATTTGAATAGTTATTAAGAATTTTAAAAAAAGAAAATTATTATAGTATTTTTTCATTAATAAAATTCTCAGAATCTTTTAATATAATATGAAAATTTTAATCAGTATCTATTTATTTAAAATTATACTTTATTTTCATTTTATTCTTTAATTTATTTATCTGGCTTACAATTTACTTTTATATTATGTTTGAAGATAGAGTTATCATATAGGAATATGATGTATTATGGCTTGGCAAAAAAAATTCTGATTAATTATTACTAAATTCTGATTAGTAATACCAGGCTGATTTAATATAATTTTGATATAAGATTGTTTTTAATAGAACAATAAAAAAATGTATTGCAAAAAATAATTCATAATGAAAGTGAACAATAGAATCAATATATTAATATGCCTTTTAAAACAATTGGATATATACTATTTTATTTATTATTTGAAAGGCAAGTAATATTGCCAATAGAATTAAAAATATTAAAATACAAAATCAAGTAAATAAAAATCCTTTATTAAAAACATTATATTAGTTTATCATAAATAAAAAATAATTGATAGAAAATAATAGATAAAATTGATAAGGAACAACAAAAACAAAAGATACATTATGATATCTAAAAAATTATAAATAAAAAAAAATTTTAATAAAATGCATATGGTTAAAGTTAAAAAAGAAATGGATTAGACCTTATTATATTCATAAAGTATTAGAAAATAATATATATAAACTACAAACTATAGAAGAATATTTAGCTAAAAATATTGTATATAGAAATCATTTAAAAATTTACAAAAAAAAACCAGTTTGAACCATTAATTTTAATTAATTAATTTAATTTTCTCACTTATCATTTCTATATTACTAATAGTTAAACAATCATTTAAGAATTGCTATTATTTGAAGAATACAAGTAAAAATCTAAGATCCCATTCATTCATAGTAATAACAAGTATATAATCTATGTGATCAGTATAAGTTTAAATTCAAACAATGATAAGAAAAAGTAGAAAATTAAGGTTAATATATATACACAGTATAAAATACAAATTATATAAAAAATAAAAAAATAACAAAGGTACTTCTTTTTCTATTAGGATTTTTTTTTTAATACCTTTCTTTTACTTAAAATAATAATAATTTTTTTTAAAAGAAAAAAAAATAATATACATAAAAAAAGATCTAAAAAGATATCTAGAAAAGCAATTAGAAAAGTATCACAAACTGATATGTAAAAACAATATTCTTTAGACTAAAAATAAGAAAAAATAGATTAATTAAATAAAAAAAAGAGCAGAAAAAATATTAGAAAAAAGCAAGAAGGTAATAAAAAAAAGTAAAAATATA
>QKYT01000703.1:10540-43973 GCA_003550305.1 Glomus cerebriforme
AAAAAAAAAAGAACACGAAATACGAAAGAAAAACTTACAAGCAGTAATTAAACGTTTAGAAGTTGGACCTAATGATTTTCCATCAACATCAATCTCTATCAATTCTACCCAACCACCTGGTTTACACACTCTAACCAATTCTTTAATAACTATTTCTTCCCATTGTCGTTCAGTAAATGCAGGTAAAAGACATCTCATATGTACAAAATCAATAGAATCATTTTCAAAAGGTAAACCTTTTAAAATGTCTCCTTGAATAAATTGAAAATTATTCTGTGAAATTCCTTTAGGATATAATGGTAATATATCAAATCCAATAAATTTTGCTAACGGATAATCTTTTGAAAGTTCTAAAACCCATGGGCATGAATTACCACATCCTACATCTAATACTTTAAAATCTTTTCTATTCGTCAATTCTTGTTTAATCGGAGAAGTAAAATTACCTCCCCAAATTCCTTTCATTAATTCATGTATAATCTTATTTCTTTTATATTCCACTTCAAAATCCATTTCATTAATTGGTATTGGATATTTTGATGAAGTTTTAAATTTATTATTAGAACTGATTTTTTGTTTAGAGAGTAATTTCTGATTTTGCGACATCGTAAGTAAAAAAAAAAATATATATATATATTTTTTTTTTAGAAATGTAAAAGTTAAAAGGTAATTTACTTAAGTTTCTATAAAGACGTTCATTTCTTGTCTATTAAAAGCTTAGTAAAATGCTGTAGATCGCACGGATTAATAGTTTAACGCTTTAATTTAACTCGGAACAACCAATTCCAGTTATTATATAACCATTCAAACAAATTTCAAACCTCCGTATACCCCGACTGACACACACACATTCATTCATTCATTAAGAGAATTAAAATTTTTATTTACTGATAGGTTAAAAAAATTTGTACAGGAAAAAATAAGTAAATAAATAAATAATTTAAATAAATAAAATACTTTTTTTTTGTTTTGTTTTATAGTACATGATACAAATATTAAAAATAAATTATAAAAAAATTTTGTTTTGTACATAACGGATAGTGATACGATTATTCTTCATATTATTTTATTTTAAACAAGGAAAATTGGTCAAAGAAATCAAAAAATTATTCTTCGAAAAGTTCCTCATTTATCGCATTTAAATCTAAATAAATAAAATAAAATTTAACAGATTAATTTCTCGTAAAAAAAAAAAAAAAAAAAGGAATATGATTATATAAATAAATACCTTTTGGTCCTAACGAAAGACTTAATCGTCGCATACCTAAAAATTTAAATTTATAAATGTTAGGTTTTTTTTTTTTTTTTATAATGAAATTTTATAATATTAATTTAAATGAAATGTTACTCACTTTCAGCAACTTCATCATTATTGAATGATCTACTACGCCGTCTTTCATTAAAAGTGTTCGATACGGGTTGAACTTGAACGCTTCGTCTATTTGTTTGCTTATTAGGGCGACGATTATGAGATGTTACGCTATTTGCACGACGTCGAGCAGCCAGCTGCCCAAAATCTGATGCTGAAGCAAGATGTAAAAGTTGTTGATGAACTATAAAATTCAAAAAAAAAAAAAAAAAAAAAGTTAGCAAATAAATTAAAAACCGAAATATATACATATATATATATTACCTGGAAAACGAGCATTTGGTGTTGGAATTGAAACAGGATCAGCATTTTTTGGTTGAGGAAGATCAGAAAATTCAAATAATCGACTTGTATAAATAGCTTCAGGATGTATCGATTTACGACTTTTCGTTGATAAAAGATTTTCAATAATACCAAATCGAATTAATTCAGCTTCACCAATTTGTGTTCTAAAATTTGATATTTCTTTAAATTGTTTTAACATAACAAATAATTCATCAACATTTGGACGTAATAAAGGATCCGCATTCCAACATTTTTGCATTACTTGAGCATAACATTCAGGAGTTCCTGGCATAAGTTTTGGTCTTAAACCTGAACAAATATCAAAAGCTAAACGATGATTATGAGAACGATCATAAAATGGTTTATCACCAGTAGTAATTTCCCACATAATAATACCAAAACTATAAATATCAGCAGCTTTCGTATATTGTTCACCACGTAAAACTTCAGGAGCTAAATAAGGTAAAACTCCAAAAACTTTTGAATTTGTATAACTTTTATCAACAGAATGACATAATCCAAGGTCTGATATATAAGTATCTAAATTATTACTATCATTACCATAACCATGACGCAGTATATTACCACTATGAAAATCGTGATGAACTAAACCTGCATTATGAATTGATTTAAGACCTAATACGATATCACGAAGCATGTTTACTTTTTTCCACCAATCGAATCTTGCAAAAGAAGTTGAAAGATAATTTCTTAAATTTCCCTCACTCGCATATTGCATTACTAATATATAATTATTTGTTTGAGGATCTTGACTTATTCCATAACATGGAAGAACCCTTCCTGAATCCATACATCGATAATGTAATCTCAACTAAAATTTCATTGTGATAGGAAAAAAGAAAAGGCAGAGAAAAGAGGGAAAAGGAAAATATGAGTTAAAGAAATATATAAACGATAAAAGAAAAAAAAAAATGAAAAAAAATAAATAAAATTTAATTATTTACCTCGTTCAAAAAATCCGTACTTTGATCATCGTTAGTAGAATTAGGTAAAACTTTTAAAGCGACTCTTTTTTTATTCCAAATTAGATCAATTTTTTGTTCAGGAGCGTCATGCCAAATAGCTTCATAAACAACACCAAATCCTCCTTTACCAATTTCTTTAATATTACTAAACTCATTATAAGGAATCCATTTTAAAGATGATTTATTATTATCGGTCGTTGAAGAATTATTATTATTATTATTATTATTATTATTATTATTATTATTATTTGAATTTAATTTTGTTTCATCAAGAAACCTATCAATATCAATTCTTCCACTTTGTTTTATTTTTGAACTATAAGTAAGTGCTGAAGAAAATCTTTTCATGTTTTTTTTTTTTTTTGAAAAAAAAAATTTACAGATATATATATATATATATAAAGAGAGAGAGAGAGAGAAAGGAAGCGCAGTCGATCTGAATGATTTTTGGATTTTTTTTTTTTTTAAGGAATTTATTTAAGTTTTGATGTTTTTTATAAATTTCTAATATGTATAAATCATTTAGTGTAAAATAAAAAAATAAATATATATATTCATTTGATAGCTATGCTAGGATAATAAATAAACAATATGCATACATACATAGAATTGTTCTCTTAGTTATAGTCTAAAAGACTTAAAATCAACTAATCAACTAATTTAATTTCCGAAATAAGAAATAAAAAAACAATAAAATAAACCTTTTTTTATGTTACCAAAAAACTAAAGTTTATGAAAACTGCGCCACATAATAAATTTTGAATTAAGTGTGACTTATAATTGTGATCAAAGGAAACGAGGGTCAAACTAGTTTAGTAATAGATTAAGGGTTAAAGTTGTAAAAAATTTCCCCTGTTTCAGGTTTCAACAAACTAATCGTCATGAGACATATAAGATTGTTTAAAATGTACCATATTATTTATTTTTTTTTTTTTTTTAAAAAAAAAAGGTTTCTTCCGTAAGTTCCCGTTCCTTTTCAGTCAATGTTAATTATTTTTAGCCGCAAAAATCATTTTTTAGAAAAAAAACGGGATCGAAAACGAGACTTTTTCATTGATATTCACAGGTTTTTTTTTTTATTACCAAAAAGAATTTTTAATATGACGTTCAAATTCCGTAGCACGCGGAGTGAATTACTATATATTGTTTTCATTAAGATTAAAGTGTTTCAGATCATTTTTTTTGCTATTGTTCGAAAATCATCTGTCATCATATCAAATAATAAAAGATACCTTTTTTTTGTGATATCACAATGTTCATATTTTTTTTTTTGCTTTAAACTCAATATTTATAAGAATAAGGGTGCATAAATAATGACAATCCTTTAAAAAATCGTTCTTTTCTATTATAATTTCATCTTTTGTGTTGTCTGTGCAAATATAAGGTTTATTCATTGTAATATCCTTGTACTGTACCTTTTGTAACAGTAACCAAAAAAAGATGATTTCTTGTTATCATTATCAAAATTTTCTATAAAATACTTCGAAAATTAGATGTTTTCATCTTATGATGGAAGTATCACATTGTATGATCATAAAAAAAAAATTAAGTTGTGTTTCTTAGAAATTATTTTAAAGTTTAATAATAAATTGGCGTTTGAGTGATACATTGAATTAATATGGTATTCATAGATTATTACATTGTTACTGAATTTAGTTATTTAATTTCTTTACCGCAGTATTAAAGAAAAATTATAATTTTTCTTTCTCTTTATCTACAATATTTCATAACCACAAATTTAAAACTTTTCCGGGGAATAATTAATTAGTCCCAAATCCGTTAATAGTGTTAATCATCATAAAAAAAATGTGATGCAAATCATGAGACTACCTCCTATAATCATATGATCGTAATGTAGTAATTGTGATATCTGATAAGTTACTATAAAGGGGATCATCATAAATTTTATCGATCTTTCTTATCTTTCCCGCGAAGATAAATATCGTTACTTTTACCTGTTAATTTCCTTCCTTTTTTTTCCTTCCTTCCTTTTTTTATATATAAAATGACGAGTCGTAAACCTGCAAGAAATATTAAACCAATTATTTATTATAATTATTCATTTCATTATGTTGAAGATAATCCCGGAGAAGCTGATCAATTTGCATTATTTAAAGTTTATAATTTGAACGTATGTTTTTAAAATTATTATTATTTTTTTTTTATTTTATTTTATAATATTAAAAAGAAAATATTAAATTAAATTCTTTAGAGGTCTTTTGGAGAGTTACATAAGGAAATTATCTCTACGATTGGAGATGATGATGATATAACTGTGACTTTGATTGATGATTCTGTTAAATCTGATAGTACGAGTGAAAGTTCTATGGATGGATCTTTTATTGCATTAGGCGCGAGTGCCAAGGTATCAATTTTATAAATAAATAAATAAATATATTTATAAAATAAAATAAAATAAATTTTTATTTTATTTTATTTTTTTTTTTTAATAGATTAAAATATCTTTTAAATCACAAAAACATCGAGATGTGATTGAACAATTGCGTTCTTCTCAAGCAATTAAAGATTTAACACAAAATGGTTTTGCAGATTGGGTTCCACTTGATAGTAAATCATATATTAATATAGAGCGTAATTCAAAATGTGAAAAAAGTGGAAGTGTTCTTAATTCAACAAAATTAAGATCTTTTGATGATGATATTGATCAAAATTTATTAGAAATAACTATTGATGATATTTTTCAGGATGAAATTGAAGAAGCTTTAGAAAAATTATTTCCTGGTCCGATTAATACAATTAATCGTGAAGTACATGATGTTGTTATGAAGGTGGTTGTATTTGAAATTCTTTATACTTTTGATGAAGAGATTGGAAGATTATTTGTTGAAATATTAAATTCTTTAATTGAAGATCGTAAAATTGTTGGCAAATCTGACGTAAAAAAAAATTTTCTTTTTCTTTTTTTTTTTTTTGTTCTTTTAATTAAAGTAATAATAATTATTGTTATTTTTATTGTTAATAGGAAATTCCAGCATTTAATAGTCTTGTTGTACGGTTATTTACAGTTATAAGAAATTTAATGTATCTTAATGAACTATATGGAGAATTTAAAATTCCCAGTTGGATTCCATTTATTACTCAACCAAAATTAAGGGAAATTAGAGATAAAATTCCTGCGAGTCATGTTTATGAAGAAACTTCTCTTTTAGATATTGTAGAATTTACAGATCTTGATGGTAAGAATATTATATATACATATATATATTTTTAATGCAATTGATTTATTAGGGAATAAAATTTTATTGATTTATTTATTTTATAGACCCATTAAAGAAAATTCATACATTAATCAGACAATTACAAGGAGACGTTGAAGCTGTTCAACGTAAATTAAATGATGCTACTGGAAGATGGAAAACTCCCAAACAAGCTTCAAATATCTTGTTTTATGGTTCTATGTAAATGTTATTTAAAATTAAATATAAGCTTATTTACTCTCCATATTTAATTTTTTTTTTTTTTTTTTTAGAGCCAGTGTTGTGATTGTTCCAACAGCATATTATTTTAACAATAGAACAGCTAATACGGTTCTTTCTAATCGTCTAAAGGTAAAAGCTTTTTGTTTCACAAAAAAAAAAAGAATAAAAAAAAAACAAAAAAATATTAATTCTTTTTTTTTCCAAAAAAAAAAAAATACATTTAGATTTCAATTGGATGTTTATTAAGTTTTGTATTAGGTATATGGTCAAAGAAATCGCATCATGATTTTAATAATGCAATTAGTTTTGCAAGACGAGTCGAACCTTTATTAAATTCAACAAAACATAATGTAGAATTGTTGGAACAATGGTTAGATAGAATTACTTTAGATGGTGAATCTAAAATTAGTTTAAATGAAGAATATAAAGGAAGAAGAGCGATTTTAAAGCAATTGTTTCATAAGTTTGTAATAGTTAATTCTCTTATCAGAAATAGTTTTAATATAGCAGCATGAAATCGATATAAATTTATCCTTGCATATGTATAATCATATTTCATTAGCAAATATATATTCTATTTTTTAATTTGATGATATCATTTATAACAAAACGCGGTTCTTCGTGAGAAATTTCCTTAATTAGTTTGACTTGATCGGTCCAAGTTTATTTGTCACATATCATGTGTGGACAGTGTGGCAAATAGTAAGACCCGAGACCTTTTTTCAGTTTTTGGTTAAATATATGTGTTTATTAATATGTTACGCTATTAAATTATATATTGTATAATGTTATCGCATCATAACAGATAATAATAAAATATCAACATGCAACGACCGCAATGTTGCATTTGCACAACAATAACAAAAAAAAAAAAA
The DNA here is from genome assembly GCA_003550305.1 of Glomus cerebriforme. Taxonomy (NCBI): domain Eukaryota; kingdom Fungi; phylum Glomeromycota; class Glomeromycetes; order Glomerales; family Glomeraceae; genus Glomus; species Glomus cerebriforme. The sequence continues at coordinate 17,496 of QKYT01000703.1, forward strand.
AGAAAAAAAAGTTTTTTTAACCTTTTTACTATAAAAAACTTTTTCAAAAAAGCCGATACGGCCGGGTACGAAGATCTAAAATTTTAAAATTTATGTGTTCGGCCTTTCAACTCTATCGATAATAAAAATTTTCCGATTTTGATCAATTCTTATTTCATTTTTTTAATGTAATATGAGGCGTAAATAAAATGTCGCATCTTTAAAAGTGGCTTACTTCATTGAGAATTTCACGCCACATCCAAAAATCACAAACTCAGGTCTCAGGGTTTCATATGTACACGCAGCATTTCACAAAATTTACTTTGTATTCATTAGCTAGACTTGGAAATTGATAGACTCCACGAGATAAATTAGTGTGCGGGGATGTGTTGTACAAGTCGGCGCAAAGGAGGGGATACTCCAAATGTGGCTCAAATGATTTTAGGTATAAATTATTCTAAAAAATTTTTTTATAATAATTCTTCTTTGTTCTTTCACTAATCATCAATTTTTTTTTCTTTCGTCATTTAATTCTTAAGATTTTATGTAAAAAAAAAAAAAAAAAAAAATCCAAAATTTGAATTCATTTTTTTTAATTTGAAGAGCAAGCAGATGTATCAGGTTAAAAATGGGTCGACGCTTACATGCATTAAAAGGAAATTTGTCTAGTTTATTTAAAGGCAAAGGTGTATTAGATTTTTGTAACAATGACCAGCTTGCTCATACAAATTCTTCAACATCTCGACAACAAAAACGCAAATTAATACTTCCTACGGATGTACTTATTGAAATATTTTCACATCTAGTAGATGATTATAAAACATTACAATCCTGTGTTTTAGTCAATAGAATTTGGTGTGAAAATTCAGTTCCTTCATTATGGTCACAACCTTTTTTAGATTTAACACCGTCAACTATAATAGATGTTTATTTAACTTGTCTTACTGAATCTGAAAAAACATATCTTGCTGATAATGACATTATTGGAGTTCCTAGTCGTAGACGAGTTCCAACATTTGACTATGTATCTTTTTTGTGTCATCTTAGCATGGGAAGTCTTTATAGCATAGTACAAAGATGGACTGATCGTACCCAAACAAAATATTCTGTTTCTCCGAAGCGGTATAAAATAAAAATTTCAATTATTATTCACCTTTTTTTTTTTATTTTAATCTCTTTTTTTTTAAAAAAAATGAACTTTTTTTCTTACTCTTTATGCTATTATTATTAGGCATAATCCATTCAATGCGGAACCTAGTTTGCTGGTATATAGAACACTTTGTACATTATTTTTTAGTCGACGGTCTAGTATTCGGTCCCTTTCCCTTGATTGGGGTGATAATGAAATTTGGAAAGCATATCCTTTGTTGCTTTATTCTGCTGGCATTGACACATATCTTGCTCACTTAAAAAGGTTAACCATTCATTATATAACTGATTGGTCAATTTTTGGATATTTATCGAAATATGCCAAAAATATTGAAACCTTAGAAGTTGTAGATTATTCTTTTAATCAAGCTCCACATCCTGAAGATGAACAAAATTTAGCATCTTTAATTAGCATACAAAATAATTTAAGACATATCAAATTATTTGGATATTCTACTTATCCTGCATTAACACTTGCTTCATTAGGATCTCAAGCGAACTCTTTAATTTCCGTTGAAATTATTTATGTTCATTTTACTTCAAATTTTCCATCAACATCATTATCAACGTCAACAAGATCAACTTTAGAAGGTTTATCGGCTTGTGTAAAATTAGAAGAATTAATAATTAAGAATTGTTCATTCGCAACAGTTGAAATTCTCGCACCTTTAATATGTGCAACTTTTCCATCACTTCGTAAAATACATATTGTAGAATCTACTTATAGTTGGGATAGTGTTGTGGTTTCTTTAATACAAAATAATCCAAATCATTTAGAAGAAGTTTATTATAAACCTGTGGACAATCAACAACTTCATACAATATCACCAACAATTATTGAAGCTGTAGCTCAAAATTGTCCCAAAATCATTAGATTAGGAGTTCCTATAGCTAAGGTACAAATAAGTCATTTAATTGATATATTAACATCATCTGAATGTAAATTAAAAAGTCTAAGTATATTTCGAATGGATCGTATTTCATGGGATGATGAAGCTCTTTGGAAAGATTTAGGTAGTCTTATGCCTGTTACTCTACGTCATCTTAATATTTGGATATATATAGGTGATACTCCAATGCAATTATTTTTACAAAATACTACTGCTCCTCTTGAAACATTATACGTCCGTTGGTGGACTCATTATTTAGGTTACGATTGTCATTTAGTTGGAGCTTATTTAAAGGATAAACCTGTAAAAATTTCGGACTTTTTACGTCATGTAATTTAGTTGTATTTTTTTTTTTTTTTTTTTTTTTTTTTTTTTTTTTTTTTTTAAAGAAAAAACAAAAACATTTCATACACTGATAAAATATCCTTTGTTCCCTTTGTAAATTAGATATTACAAAAATATAATAATAATAAGAATAATATTGTCGGTTTAATTGTATACGAATAAATTAATATTTATTATTAATAATAATTTGAAGTAAAAAGAAAACAAAAAAAAGTTATCGCGTAAAAAAAAAAAAAGAGGGAAAGAATTTTTTTTTAATACATGTAAAAAAAAAAAAGGCTTTTTATATATATAAAACTAATTTTAATTTTAGGCTAAGAGGCTTTTTCAGTTGTAACAATGACATAGTTTTTGAAAATTAGTCCAAATGTATTCTAGTTTATGATTTTCTTATGTCAAGACGACCTAAGCCACATGCTATTTCGGAAAGCTCGGGCAAATCAAAAACTGCGTAAAGAAAACAAAGGAAACAAAGAAAAACGCGATAAGTTTAACTAAACATGAAAAAAATCGTGACTTAGGAAACCGATTTCCCTTGGATCTAAAGGCAGCTGACAAGACTAATCAATCTTAGGGGGTTACGCCAGAAAATTTAAATAGCGAATGTAAGTATTTGGTTAGGACAATCATCAGCCATTAAACGTGATTATTCTACATAATGAAAAGTGCGCGTTTCTTGATGTCTTCTACATAAAGCATATCAGAAGATATAAAAGTGAACTTTTTTATCGCAATAAAACCCTGGTGCGAATAAGTAAATCTTGTTCAATCATGAATAAAGTTTGAATGTTTGATTTTGGAAATATAGTCTTTTCATTTGAAATCTCGTTTAGGAAGTACATATTTTTTAATATATAATAAATAACAATATTATAAAGATAAATAACAAATTAAATCATATCATTTTACTTGTCTGTTGCTAACTTTTAAAGGTATCTACTCTACGATATGTCAGGATCAACTTTCAGGATTGAATCTGAAATATGATTAGATTCTATTAAAATGAAGGTTTATTTTTATGGCAAGACAGCCCAATATGATGGGTCATATTAGAAACAGTAGGAATACAATCTTCTTTTACTAAACGAATTAAACAAATCAAGATAAGTGATAAATAAATAATAACAACCAGCCAAATTTAGAAATTGTGATGAGCAACTTTAATCTTTGTCTAAAATTTACTAATTGTGCTATATATGGTAAGAAAGATATAAAGCAATATAACAAATATTTATAGATCTTAAATTATATTTTATTAACGATACATTTTAACTTAAATATTATCACTGATTTGTTTATTTATGCAAATAGAAATCAAAAAGGTATTTAAAATTACTCTTCTTCCTATTAAATGTAAGGTTAAAAGAAAGGTTATTTAAGCTAATTCTGGTATAAAGATAATTAGATTATAATTTATATCAGATGCTACATGCTAGTGATGTGTAATATTTCAGATGCCATATATATAGGGCGTTACTCTATAAATACCTTTAAATAATGAATAAATTTAATCATAATAAACTCTTAACCCTTATCTTTTATTTAGTGTTATGAATGACATGTCTTATAAGCAGCCATACCTTCAATTTCTTCATTGTTAATTTTGCATGATTTTTACGGATCTCTGATTTCTACCTTTAAAGTGGCTTTAATATATACTGTATTTATTAAAACCTATCGTTTTGTTGATACATAGTTTTAATCCGTCCAGTCGCCCACAGAGAATTATTATTATTATATATGGCAATCAAGTTATGTGGGAATGAGATACTGTATCGATATTGATATCATAGTGTAAGATTTTTTTTTCATCTTATACAAAGTGGTATGACTCGTTAACTGCGACGCATAACTCACTTTATGTGATAAAAATGTGATATCTAGGAAATAAAAGTAAAATTCCGTTTACTGGTCAAATTTCACATGACAAAATGCACGAATTCTATATGATTAGTGGTGTTACAGAATTGCAAAAAAAAAAATTTATTTTCGCATCTCGTGCCTAGTCCTAATTTATTTACTTGAGAGAGAAACAGAACCGAAACAGAATCGACGATCCCTAACATAAATCATGACAAAGGATTATATACACCTAAATTATTAATTTTATATTAATTTTATTTTTTATTCTAATTATTATTATTATTTTTTTTTTGGATGTCAAAATGATACAAAAAAAATTCTATTTTCTATTCATCACACTATTAAAATAATTAAAATAATTTCAATTAGTATAATGCGGTTGTTGATTGTTGGGAGTGAAATAATGATTGTGAGATAATAAAAGAGAGAATCTTCCACTTGCTCTCGAAATATTATTATGATTATAATGTTGACCATTTCTAACACCTAATTTGGGCGTAACTTTAAATATTTCATATTCATCAACGGAAAATCTATCGTGATTTATAATTAAATGTCTTTCATAAGATTGTCTCTTACAAGAACAACCTAATTCTAAATTAAAATTAGCATGAGTTCCACCCATAACTAAATCTCCACTTCCAAAACATGGTCCAATTGCTTGAGAACATAAAACAGCTCTTGTAGGTTCCTGAACTCTACTAAATACAACATTTTTTAAATCTTCTCCATCTCCTAAAGAAAAAAGAAAACTATCTTTTGTATTTCCCCATTTATTTGTCGAATCCCAAGAAATTGGATTATAACCTCCAATTAATTGTCCTGTTCCATGAATTTTTAAGACTAAAACAGTTGGACCTTGTAAATCACATCTTGAATGAAATGCAGCGGGAGAAAATCCATCACGACTTCCTCTTACAAGTAATTTGAATTCATAAGGAATGTTACTATATTCGTAAGGAATACTTGTAGAATTACAAAATACATTTAAATCATTTCGATCAATCCAACTTGAAATTAAAGAAGCATGTTTCGCTCTAATTAAAATTGATTCAAACCCACCTCTTCTTGGTGGCAATAAAGAAGGAGGTTTTGGACAATCCGGAACCATATGATATTTCATAACATCTTCATAAAGTACTTTAGGTAGAATACTTTGATATGGCATTATTTTACTAAAAAAATCTTTTGAAGAAATTTGAAATATTCTAATTAAAGGAATACATTGATGTATTTTAGATTGTAAAGTTTTTACATGTTCTTTTGACCATTTTGAAATATGGTCTGAAATTAAACCTGGTGTTTCGGTTGAAGCACTAGTTTGAGCTATTCCCCATTGTATTAAATAATCCCAAACTTCAATTTCATCTAATTGTAAATCATCTCTTTGAAAAACTCTTAATAATACAGTTAAATTTACTGAAAGGTAATCTTCCAAATTAAATAATAAAGAAGGTTCCCTACAAATTCTATCCACACAATATTCTTGTAGTTTTTTTAATCGATCATTTTGGAATACAGTACGACGAACTATATCAAAATTTTCTTGCATCCATTCTGTTTTATGTTCTATAAGATGTTGTTGAATGAATCCAAATAAATCATGTAAAATTAATTCATCTGCTGCCATCAATAATTTAAGAATTCCTGTTCCATCTTGTTTATCCAACGCTATTTTACCTGTGTAAATATATCTAAAAAATTATTATTATTATTTATTTCTTTTTTCTAATTAATTTTTTTTTTAAAAAAAAAAATAAACAAAAAATTATAAATGTTTTTAACCTTACTTGAGAATAATATCAAAAATTTCGAAGGAAATGTTTGGTTTCTTAAATATTATCACACCATCTTCTTGTGGTTTAACCCAAGTTTCAGATAATGCCGTTCGAAAATAAGGACATCTAGCCCGGAGAATTCCGGAATGAGCTCGGAATGATTTCGTATTTGGTTCTTCACCGGCCTGAATAATAACATTGTGATCAATACCTTCTTCAAGAAGGTTATTGAAATCTCGTAACAAAATTGTTGTAAAATCCGTATTCATTGGAAAATTTTGAAAAATGAAAGTGTAGTGCGAGAGAATTTTTTTTTTTTTTTATTTAATTAAATTATATATGGTTGATAATTGAGTTAAAGTTTAAATGAGTGGACAAATGAATGATATTAGATTGCCATATGATAATCAAAATATTTTTTGGTAATATTTTCCGGTTGGGAAAAATAAAAAGTTTTTTTTTTTTTAAAAAAAAAAAAGAGTTTGTGAAAAAAGAGCTGAATATATATATTATTATGTCAATAATTTTTTTTCACTGAGATAAGTAAGGAAACATGGCTTACAAATTTATATAAACCAATCTTTTATGCAGGTTGATAATTATGTGTAATTAATTGATCGGACCCTCGATGATTTTTCCGAAATGATATTATGCATAACCTACCGACCCGAAATATTTATTAATTTATCATTCAAAGGACCATTGATTTTATCAGTTATTATTATATGAATAACAATGGTTCGGTTAAATTTCTATTTTTATATATTTCTACGTTCGAATTCTTTTCAGGAATTCTATCAGTTTGTTATTGAAATTTTTAAAATGCGTTCCTTTTATATATAATACTTTGCCAAGCCAAATGTAAATCATTTTTTTTTGTTTCATCATAATTTAAATGGTCATTTGGCTAGAGTTATCCTAATCTATCGATTTTTTTTTTATATTCTAGAGAAAAGGTAAATATACTGCGCCACATGATTTGTTTATGATCTTAAAACGGTAATTAAATAATGGGAAATTAAATGAGTTAATTAATTTTGCTGTTGTAAACCGTTTAACCAATTAATCATTATTTCGTAAACATAAAAGGTTACAGCATTAACAGGCCAAGCACGAATAAGTGTAGGTATTATTCCTCTAAAGAACACAGAGATTCCTTCGGCATGATAAGATTTTATAGCACAATCGATAATGCCTGTATAACAAGGTCTATTTTCTCTAGTTATTGCTACAGTAGGTGATACGGATAAATAATTCTTACGATGCACAAGAGGAGTTTCTTCCGGATGTGGATTAATTGAGGGCGAATGTTGTGTCTGTAATCGTGACTTGATAACATCTATAACACAACAATACGAAACGCGTTTATATTTAACTTAGTGCATTAAGATAAACTAGTTACAATTTGAAATTCTGTTTAACACCCTCTTATTTAACAACCTTTATAATTCTCAATAGGGCGTAAATTATTAAACTTATTTTGGACCCTTTCCCCATATTTTTTTTGTTTAAGAAAACTGACGTTAAACAGAATTTTAAATTGTAATATCTTAAACACATAAATACTAAACATACCTAACGGATAGATACTACCCCAGGATAAAAGCCCAGCCATACCACCAGCGAACAATAGCTTTGAAACATTTTCACCAGTATTATCTATAGTTACTCCTAATACTCTTTTTAATCCTTCATATGCCCTTATAAATAATAGTTAAATATGTTAAACTTAAATATTCTAATATTCTAAGTTGTGTCATGTTTTATTCACACATACCAAAAATAAACACCATATCCAGGCGCGTCACGAATAATTGTAATAAGTCCTCCTTGATAAAATCCTAATTAAAAGTTTTATTAAAAAAAAAAAAAAAAAGAAAAATTTTCTTTGATAAAAATAAATATATTGTGAATATATATATATATAATTTTTTACCTCTAATTCCTTGGGTGAATAAAATGGACTTGAAAATGTTCCAAGTGGAAGAATTATAAACCTGAGCTCTGCATTTAACTAATTCAGTTGGTGTACTAGCTAAGAAACAAGCAATACCAGCACCAAATCCCGCAATATAAACTTGAGATAATGTCGGACTAGAAGATTTGAGATTATATTCATCAAATACCCTCATAATTCCTCCATATGAAGCAAACAAGATCGAATTCAAAAGTGCTAGTCCTATAATTGGTGACCCTACACCTTTAAACAATGAACTTAACTATAAAAAAAGTAAATGATAAACTTGTGATATATATTCAGAGTATTAAAAAAAGTTTATTAGTTTTTTAAAATAAATATTTACGCCTTCAGCTCGTTTCATTTCCATCAAAGTTCTTATGGATGACGACATCTGTATGCGGCCATTCGTGTTTGACGCAGTTTGAAGCCGTACCTTTAGAACATCTAAGGGGCTTCCCACAAGTAATCCTGCTACTCCACTAATATATCCTATAACATTTATTTATTAATTTATTTGATTTAGTTTAGTTTTTTTTTTAAAAAAAATTTCAATAAATTTACCTGCAAAGAAATCATTAAAACTCTGAGCTAATAAAAAGAATTAGGTAATTAATAAAGTAATAAATTAGCATTAAATTAGAATTAGCATTAAATTATGTAAATTCAATTTTACCCATTTTTAATTAATTACCGGAAATTTTTTTTCCATAATTTTTTAAGGAAAAAGCTGGTTATTTATAAAAAAGATATAAACCGCAATAAATCTTAGCCACTTTTTTACAATTATAGAAATTATATTCCCGAGTCTATCCATATTTACTAATTATACAGATTCGTCAAGAAAAATCGTCTACCAATAATAATTACAACTTACAAATCATGTACATATTTCAATGTCTTACAAGAAAACAACTCTGGTTTTCGCCTCTTCGTAGCTTAAATTATGTAGGTAAAAAATTCCGCATTATGTTTGTGAAACGGATTTATTGCACGTGACTATTGCATACAAAATAAATTTTCCCACCAATTTTTTGCTTTCAAAAGATTTTGAACACTACAAAATGGTTCGTTAATAATTTTATTATGATTATATTTAGTATTCTTTTGATTAATATATATATATTTTTTTTATAGGGTAACGAACAAACAAAAGAAGATTCACATGATACTTCTTTATTTCAAAATGCGAATCTTAAACCTATGCAGGGGAAGTTTCGAAATGGAGTCCAATATAACAGTAAGTAAATAAAATGATTACTAAATATATTTAATATATTCATTTATTTTAATTCAATTTTTTTCTTTTTAGTGAAAATTATAATACGTGGTGATATTCGAACCGGAAAGTCTACTTTATGTAAATTATTGATCTATTGGTTTACCCATTTATTTTCAATTTGGTTATGTGAATTAATTATCAATCTCGATATTTAGTTAATCGATTACAAGGATATCCGTTTAAAGAAGAATATATACCAACACCACAAATTCAAGTTGCAAATATACAATGGAAATATAATCAAACAAGTGATGTCATCAAAGTAGAAATTTGGGATGTGGTTGATAAAGGAATTAATCCAATATCCATAAGTAGAAAACCCGACACCACGGGCCTTAAAATAGATAATAATCAAGGACCAGTAACACCAACTTCACCTGTAAGATCAGCAACAGAATCATCACCGGATCAACTTACATTAGATGCTGAAACAATTAATGTATATCGAAATACGCATGGTGTAATCTTATTGTTTGATATAACAAAGAATTGGACATTTGATTATGCCATTAAAGAATTAAAAAAAATTCCGGAGCATATGGCTATATTGCTTTTGGTATGTTAATAAACTTTTAAATAAGATATATATTAAATATTAAATTTTTAATTTAATTATTTTATTGTAGGGTAATTTTGGTGATTTAAGGTAAGCTTGTATAGAGTGAAAGAAAGAGTGATATATATTTTTTTATATTTATTTAATTTTTAATTAAATGGTTGGCATATAAAGTTCGCAGCGTGTGATTACAAAATCACAAATTTATCAATCTATAGCAGAATGTAATAGACTTAGAGTAACCGAATACCCTCCAGCAAATATGATTCGTTATGTTGAAACAAGTATGCTTACTGGGTTTGGATTGGAATATATACATAAATATTTGGGCATTCCTTTCTTACAATTACAGAAAGACATACTTCGCCAGCAATTGGAATTAAAGACAAAAGAGTTGGGTACACTTTTAGATACACTTGATAATAGTGAAGAAATTTCAAGCTCTGCTCGAAAACAACATAGTGTATCAAATGATATTCCGGAACCTAAACGTATATTATCTTTTATAATTTTTTTTTAAAAAAATATTTTAAATATATTATATTTTTATAACTTCTTTTTTTTTTGAATAGAAATAGAACAAGATAGATTAGAACAGGAAAAATCAGCTTTAAAAAATTTATGGAATAAAGAATTTCAAGATTTATCTCAACAAAAAGAATCTGGTGAGAAATATAATTAGTTAATATTTAAAGATATTTATTTAATATAATTGTACCGATATAATTATTACAAATTTAATAGGTGATGATGTGAAATCCGTATCACCAACAACATTAAATTTAGATCAACATACTTCGACTTCTTTATTATCGAAAAGATCTAAAGCAGCTACACCTGATATAGCCATGATTGATGAATTTGATGCGGGAGAGCTTGAGGAAGATTTCTTTGATGATACACCTGATCCAAGTTCAGTTATTCCCGCTCTCCCACCCAAAGTCGAGGAGCAAGATGATCCAGATTTATCAAATCCAATGGTTACCGCTGATGAAGATCTTGTTGGGAATGTAATGAATGATATAGAAGACGATGTCGATAATAATAAATCAAATATCCGCCAATCGATCAAATTCAATAGTGATTTAACCGATGTTTGGAAACTACGTCAGAGTAATACCGCTTCCACTAGTAGGATTAGTAATGATAGTAGTGATGATGATTTAGTAACAGGTGCAAAGCAGATGAATTTACTGGATCGTAGACCTTCAAATGCAGCATCTTTTATTGAGAAATCACGATTAAGCCAAGCATTAAGAGAAGAAAATAACTCCGACATGTCAAAATATTCAGAAAATATTTTATCAATGATTAGTAACCCTTATTTAGTATCGGATAACGTGATAGTATCAAATTCGCCACAAGAGCATAACAATTTTATAGATTCATCTTTTGATGTAGGAAGTTATACTCCCATGACATTCGGAACTCCAAGTGCATATGAAGAGATTGGTGAAGGTCAGGATAATCCTTGGTTAGAAAAAGATTCTAAACAACAATCAACAATTATTCAATCACATAAAGATTATGAACCAGAGAATTCGTCATCGAATTATCAGGTAAAAAAATATAATTTAATTCTCATATTTTTATTTTTGAATTACTTATTTATATTTCGTTTTTTTAGCATCAAAAGCTTCATCTCCATCACCCTAAATCATTTGATGAGTCATCACCATGGGGAGGATTTAATAATGATGAATCTAAATCAAATATAAAAAATTCACAAAGTACGGAGGAATCATTATTAGATGCTTATATCAAATCAAAAGAACAATCAACTATTGGAACAATGGATAAATCTGAAACAATACCAAAAAAGAAAAAGAAAAAGAAAACGAGTGATTCTAATAATAAAAAAGAAAATAATGATGAAACAAAAAGAGAAAAATCTAAAAAGAAAAAATCGAAAAATGGTGAAGGTGGAATTGGTGATGATAGAGTAGCTACTAAGGAAAAGAAAAAAAGTTCTATAAAAAAGGAAAAATAAATATTTATTTAATTTAATTTAATTTAATCCATTTATTTGGGTGATAAAAATAATTGTCAATGTATTTTAATTTTAAAATAGTTGTAATGGGAAGTTAAATATCAGAAAGAAAAAAAAAAAGTTAAAGACACCCTTGTAGGAATTCTGAAGCCATGATAACAGTTGTGATGGAGAATTATTTATGACCAAGTCACTGAATCCACCATTCTGACAAATAGCAGAAAGTCCCCTATAATTTACATCATATTCCGTAAACTCATACAAAATCTGCTTTTTATAAACAAATATATTCACACGCAAGAAAAAAAAGGAACAAAAATTTTATTGCACAAATTATCTTCGTGATCCACACTTGTAACCGGTACTTAGTAATTTCTGAATTTCTAGAATTCTATTAGGAATGGAATATTAGATAGAATTTTAGGGTTGGATTACATCACTTAATATAATATAATATTTGGATTTGGATAAATTAGGGTCAGGATTAAGGTTCTCTAAAATCTTATTATCAGTATATATAAATAATATTTTATAACGTGAATTTTATGTATAGACTTTACAAAACAAAAAAATTCTGATAATACAAGTTATCGTAAACAGAAACTATTTTTAAACTACCTATTGATCTTAAAGATATCAACAATTGATAGTCTTGTGGCAAATAAAATTTCCTTCTTTGATCATCAGATAAATTTTTTTTTTTACTGATAGATCAATGCTTAGTTTCATTAGAAATAAATTTCAAGCGTAAAAAATTTCACCACCCCTAAGCTTGTATATGACCCACTCCTCACACCGGTAATCTTGTTACGATTGCTGCGCAGACTAAATCTTAGATTATTTATTGGATTATGTTAAATCTACTGGCATTAATTATGATGATAATTTAATTCAACTAGATTAAAACTAAATTTGCTTATAGTGTTGTAATAGTAAAAGTTCCTTCAAATATTTTTGACATTTATCTAATCAACACAAAACAGAAAATTACGTTATAATTACAGTAGAAATATAACTCCCTCCTTATAATTTTGCTAGTTTGGAGATTTTAATATCAGATATAGTTTATTAATTCTTGCTAAAAAGTTAGTTTTTTTTATAAGAAAAAATATTTTATCTACAGTTATACTAAACCGAATTAAAGAAAGTGAAAAAATTGATCAGAAAATGATACTGTATAGAATTAATTTTACTGTCATCGCTAAGCCACTTATGATCTACAGATTATCTAAAAAATGTTTCTATCATTTAGAAAGCATAAGCTGATTTCAAAATAATCGCTCTTTTCGTAACAAATAAAATTAAACGTTTAGATGGCTTCTCAAACAGAATTCCAGAACGAAATTACTCGTTGTCTGGATTTATTAAGTCCTGAATCTTCCGATGATGAAAAGTTTGTTGCACTTATGCTCCTTCCTCGTTTACTACAGCATGATCAGGAAACCGTTAAACTTGTGTTTGAAGCTATGGATTTTAGATTTTTGGAACGCTTAATGAGAACAAGTACATAATTCTGTTACCAATATAATAATTTGTTGAATTAAATTTGTTAATTTGATAGTTTAATCATCTTCAATATCTCATAATAGGCAACTTATCTGATAGCGAATTACCTGATAATACATTAAAAACGATTGCTGTTCATATAATATCTTGTTTTTGCACAGTAGATGAACTTTTATCAAAACGACAAATTCATGATCGAATACCAACTTTATCAACTTTATTATCTCCAGAGTATGTGATATATGATAAAATTATAAAAATTTTATTTTTATTATGTCACTTAAATATTTATTCTTTTATCCTTAATTCAGAGAAAACGAAGAGTTAACAAAAGATATTCTGAAGATATTTATTAGATTATCTTCTGCTAATCAGGCCGTAAAATATCTTATTGACAAAAATGTTATTTTGAGGATAATATCATGTATAACTACTACAATGAATGGTAATACACATACTGATTTTTTTAATATACAGTATATATATATATTTGCATTTAATAATTTTACTTATAATCATAATTTATGCAGATGAAATACGATATTTAGCGTTACAAGTTGTCTTTCACCTCACAAATGTTTTAATAACATTAACTTCTACGGGGCAAGCGTCAGATACAATATCTCTTCAGGAGTATACATATACAATTCTCAATAATTTGTCTTTAACTTTTCGAACAAATCAAGAAAAGTTTAAGTTTGAACTTCTAGATTTTTTTGTCAAAATGTTTTCATATATGACGGACCAGGTATTACAGCTTTTGTTTCTTTCTTCCTTTTTTTTATAGTTTAAATGATTTTTCATTTATTGACAATTTTAATTTATAAAACATTATATAGTTTGCTCAAATTGTCTTACTTAATAGTGATAAAATAAAATTAGATGAATGGACACAAAATATCAGATTCGGGTTAAAAGAAATATTAAGTAGCAAACTTGGTAAAATTTATTGAATTTAGTTTTTACTTTTACTTCTATAAATCACTTATGGATTATTTTCTCTTAGACAGTGAGCATCGTGATAAAGCTCTTACACTTGTTATGCTGCTGCTTCATCATGTTGGTGTAATATGGTTATTTGTTCCAACTACAGGAGATTTATCTTTAAAGAATATTTCCAAGTCTTCCGAAGAAAAGGTCAATGATGAATTCAAATTTGCTGTTTTAGTAGTTCAATTAGCCTGTGTTGAAATTCGGCTTATACTAGATGATTTAGTTGAGCAACATGAAAAACAGGAATTTCAACCTGATAAGCGACATGAAATTATGTTATCTACCTGTTATACTATTCTTGAAAAATCAATTGAATACTTATCACAGATTGAAAATTTATTGGAATCTCAATTTCAAGAAACTTCTACTGAATTGGCTGGTGTAAATCTAGATCCAGAATTACTGTTGCGGTTAAAAGGAACAATGACTGAAACATTCCGTTTGATTATTGAATATTTAATGGATATGAAGGTAATATTAAAACATCAATTTATTTTAATAATTTATTTTAGTCAGGATTTTAATAATATTACTTTTATAGGAAACAACTTCAATTGAAAAAGTTATTAAAAATGAGAGCATGTTAGCTAGTATCCGTATTATTTCAGCCTGGTTCGCAGAAGAAAGTTCATTAGAAAAAGAAATTACTCAATTAATACCATTTTTAATTGAAATATGTCAATATTGGTATGAATTATCAAATAATTTTGAAATTTTTTTTTAAAACTAATTAAGAACTTTGAATAGTTTGAAAGGCAATACGGAGATTGATCTTATTAGAATCATGACTCCAGCATTTCTAAATCTCACATCGCTTGATCAACCACGTGAGGCTTTTATTACTCATGGAGGACCTCAAGTAATGATCGATTTCCTTGTGAAATTCTGGGCAAATAAAAAGGATCATAATATTATTTCTGATCCAGAAGTCAGTGACATACTTGGTCCTTTACAAGTATTGCTTAACATTGTTGTATCTGAGAGAGAAAAATTTATTGTAAGAAATGAGGATGAAATCTGGAAAATCGTAGATATTGGACTACAAATTTCACAAATTCTTGGTTGGTTATATAATTTTTCAATAATAATATAATGAATTGGAACATTATAACATAATTTTTTAAATTAATTTAGGACCAAAATTGAAATCTTATGAATATAAATCAGAAGAAAATCAAATAATTCTTTTGGGAAATAACCTCGTATTTTGTCTTTTTGTTATATCAAGCACTTCACCATCATCTGAAATGTTTGATAAAAATATTATTAAAAAGATTGTTGATATAGCAGAACTATTTTATAATGATCAAAATATCATATCACAAAGAGATGTATGGAAACAAGTTGAAGAAGTAGTATTATTAGGAAAACAAGTTTTGGATAATAATATCAATAATTATATTACAATGTAAAGTGTAAACATATGCATGTAAATTATTTTCTGATTTCGTGAATCGAATTGGATGGACATTGTGGTCTTTGTATATAACATTTTATCAAAAAAATGGACATTAAAGTTATAAATTTTAAAACATTAATTTATTAATTTAAATATCTAACATTATCAAATTCACCATAAAATTTTTATGTTAAGAAAATTTCAGATTTGTAAAACTCTGAAATTTATTATTAATTTGTAACTACGATTTAAAGGATAAATAATATAACAATTCCTTATAATCATTGAATTACGAATACGTAAGTTCTGAGTTCTACTCTTCAGGTTGAAAAATTTAAAAAGATCTAAATTATTTTTAATGTTTCAATGAATTTCGAAAGTTAAAAATTTTTTCGAGTTGAAATAATATAGAACAAATCATATTGATAGATTTCATTGTTCTTTAATAGGAATAACATAATAATATAATAATATAAAAAAAGTCTAATATATTATATACAAAACCCTTACCCTACTTTCAATGCATCTATTAAAAAGAAACAATTATATTTTAATTCATGCTTTCGGCTTTGGCTTTAGCTTTTTCTTTAACTTCTTCTATTTGTTCTTCATTACCATGCTCCATTTCAAACTTCAACCATTTTTTAAACAAAAATTTCATCTGTTTAGATGAAAACTTCAAGCTTACAACACGTTGAAATAAACGTCTAAAATATTCGAAGAAATTTCATTTTCATTTTCATTTTCATTTTGTTTTTTTTTTTAATTAAATATAATTACATATATAAGTATTACAATTTACCTGACAAGATTATCATCTCCAGCTTTAATTTCCATATCAATATAAATTGACCATAAATCCAATTTTTTAGGATAATTGCTCATCATCCCTTCAAATATAGTTCGTCCTCTTTCAGTTTCACCATATTTGAATTCCATTTGAGCGAATTTGGTAATTGTCTTAATTTCTAATAAAGAAAAATAAATTTACTAAAATTAATCACCAACACCAATGAATTATTATCCAAATCTAATCAAAAAAAAAAAATCGTAACTTACGTTTTTGTTTTGGTAAACTCTTTAAGCTTTTTTGTAATAAATTTCTAAAAGCTTCAATTTTACCATGTCGAATATAATACAGTCCCATTTTATTCCAAATTTTAGAACTTTGTGAAAATTTCTTAATCATTATATGGTAAGTTTGTTCTACGAGCTATAAAAAGATTAATTTAATTAACAAAATGAAACAATGAAAAATACAAAAAAAAAAGGGAAAAAAAATACCTCGAACTTTTCAGATTTTTCATAAATATCTACCAGAATCATATAAATTTTCTTTGGATTGCAAGCTTGAAGGGCTCTTTTAAGAACTTTGGACATGGTTTCGTCACTTCCATAATTATTCTCCAAGTTCATTAGAGCAATCCATATATTCATCTTTTCTTGTTCTTCCCTGTAATTAATTATTCTCAAAGCCCTTTCGCCAATTTCTCTTGCTTTATCAAATTCAGATAAGTTCAATAGATGAGACATATATTGTATCCATAAATATGAAGAATTTGGTGATCCTAATAGTAGTCTTTCATAATCTGCGCTAACTTCGGGGTTTTGAGTCATTAAATCACCAGTTTTGTCCTCGATTTCAAGTTGTTTTGATTTTTTTTTCTTGTGCTTTTTCTTTTGAGAAGATTTTTCATTATCTGAAGAACTCGGAGGAGTTTCTTCCTGAGTTTGATGATTATTAGAGTCATCATCGGCATCATTCTCTTCCCATTTCCAAGAACCTGAAATAGTTAATGAGGAAACTTCATTCTGTTCGGTCTGTGACTCGGTTATATTTTCTTCGCTTTCAGCTTCATCTGATTCTTGATGGCTATTTTGGTCATCTGAATCAGTCTCCCATTGTAAATTTATCGATCTGGGATTCTCATCATCAACCTACAATAAAAAAAGAACTGATAATTGAAATCGCCAACAAATAAAAAATACCAATAGAATTTTTATGTTACGTTACCTCCATTTGATCATCATTTGAATCAATTTCACCTTCATCTGTATCCATTTGGTCATCATCACTATTAAAATAACTCTTTCTCATAACAAAACCAATTCTTTGTTTCTCTTTATCAATATTTAAAATTTTTGCTTTGACATTATCTCCAACTTTAAACAAGTCACTCACTTCATCAACATAATCATCTGATATTTTTGATTTATGACATAATCCACTTACAATACTATTGTCAATCTTTATAAATATTCCATAACTTTCCACACCTGAAACAGTACCTTTAATAATTTGACCTTCAGCAAAATCATCGATCGTTTTTATTCCAGATATTATTAATTTATCATCTTTGTCTGTTGAAGTTATAACAGACACCAAAACTCGATGTTGTAAAGTGTGTTTATTACGATGATTAGATAAATTATCTGCGGAATTATTAGGAGACTTTTTGTGAAGATGGTGAGGTACGTAGGTTATTTGAACTTTTATAGTTTGTCCGAATTGATATTTCATAAAAGGAGAGGAACGATTATTAAAGGATTTTGAAGCTGCGAATGCTATAATATTAGACTGTTTTGGTAATGACACAATAATATAATCTTCTTTAACCTGCTCTATTATTGCATCGATTAATGTATTTTCTTTTAAAAGTTTTTTTAGCTCTTTTCTCTAAAATAGTTAAAATAATGAATTAAATAAAGTTTTAAACCATTAAAAAACATCTACATATACTTACATTAATGCCATCATTAGTAGAATTTTTGTTTTTACGCTTTTCATTTTTTTTAAAGGAAAACAATTCAGGTCTAATACCTAAATCAATATTCTTTCCTTTCATGTCCATGTCAAGAATGATTCCCTCTATTTGATCACCCTCTTTAATATCACTCTTAGTATTAGCTTGCTCTTCACTAATTAATCCTCTAATCTTCTTTTTAGATGTATTTTCATTATCCAAAATGACCTCAACTTTCCAACCTCCATGATCACCATTAATCATATCTACATCATCATCATTTTGTTCGGATGATAATCTTTTCTTTATCAAACATTTTACACGCTCTCCTATCCTCACTTTCATTTCTTCCTGGGTTGATGATTTTTTGTTTGTATGTAAAAGTTCTTCAAAATAAGATTTAATAAAATTACCTTGATTAATAAAAGGTAAAGATTTTTTAATGGAAATCACTGAAGGTTTTAATGAAATTTCACATCTTGATGTTTCTTTATCAATATGTGTTATTAAACCGACAACTGATTGATTAACATGGAAAATCCCAACTGGACTAGCAACATAATGATCTGCTAATTTCTATTTGAAAAAAGTATAGTTTTAATAAATCTCGCATATAAATGAAAAAAAAAATTATTCATAAAATATTTACTCACTTCTCTTGTAGCCTTAGCGCTAAACCCTCCTAAACATCCTACAAAAACGGCATAATCCGTAACACTTCTTACATATCCACAAACTGTACTTCCTTCTTCAACCTCATCCACCTTTTCTGGAAACTTATTATTCTTTTTCGCTTCGATTAATAAAGGCTTTTTTGTCACATTAACAAATCCCTTTTGTTCGTTTTTTGAGATTACCATTAAATTACTTAATACATCATCGAGATTTAGTTGTTTTTTAATTTGTGATAAATGAATGGGAGTTATGTGATCTGAAAAATGAGAAATGGAAAGATGTGCTCGAATTTGTGAAGGTATAAGAGATAATATTATCTCATCATTAATAATTTGTAAGATTTTTCCTTTTATCAACTGATCAATGAAAATAATTAAAGAGAAAGAAACAAATTATTAATTAGAAAATGATAAGAATAGAAAATTATAAGAAAATGCATTGTATATAAACACAACAAAATTAAAGTTTACTCACATCACCCAAATTAATTTCACTTAAGTCATTATTTGTCTTATCATTAATCAAGAAACTTCCCATAATCAATTCCTTATCGTTAACAATTTTGGTGATCTTGCATTTTACAATCTGTCCAATTTGAAAATGATTCTTCGGATTTTTTATATCATCAATACCACATTGATTAATTGGTACAAAAGCTTTTAAACCACCAAAGAAAAGTACATTACAACCTTGTCCTATTATGCCATATATAATCCCATGAGTAACAACTCCAACTTTTACATCATTAAATGAATTGAAAATTGGCAAGTCAGAGTTTATGAGTATGGGACGGAAGGTGACGTATATAAAATCGTTTAGCGGATCCGTGTTAAGAATTCTACACTTATAGGAATTTCCAATTTTGAATTTTTGTGATGGATGAGTTAATATTGTATCAGAAAGGTGTATATTATGTGCTAATGCTGTTATATTATCTGATAATGAAACTAAAATTCCACTTTCTATAATTTTTATAATTTTACACTATAAAAAAATTCGAGAGATCAAATATTTTTAGTTAATTATCATTTATTAAACAAATAACTAAATTTAATATTTATAAAAATACCTCTGTAATGTCACCAATGTTAACATCTTCAAATCTAAAATATTTTTGTTCAAGAACAGATTTTTTTGTTGATAACAATAAAAGGTTATCAACAGCTGCAAATCCAATCACACGAGCACGATGAGTTGAACCTGGTATCAATACATTATTATAATTTGAATCTGTCCCAGATTTAAACTGGAAAATAAAATTATAGAATTAATTTCCTTCTAAAATTAAATTAATTAAGAATTTCATAATCAAGAACTTACTTTTATATATCCATTAATATTAATATTTTCAATTTCTACCAAAACACCTTTACGCCTGTCAACTTTCTTGATAGTAACATTTTCAATTATTTTTCCTACAGGAGCCTCGTCAATTGAGAACTCTTTGTCAATATCTGATTTATATTGTTCCAATTTAACAACATGAGGTAAAAGAGATAATCTTATTCTTTTAGCTTCAGTTGTAAAAGAAACATAAATAATTCTCCCATGAATTTTTTTACCAACTTTAAAATTATCATTAAACTCTTTGAAGTCTGTCATAATTTTTGTCCCAGCATGGAATAAATCAATGACACCATCTAGAATGCCCATTATTTTTACACGTATACCATTAGAACAAATATCTGTTACAATTGACGTGACTAAATTTCCAGGGAGAAGCGAACAAATATTGTGTACTTCAGCATCTAATATTTTTGTTTTCGCAACAATATTCGGATCTGCTGTAACCTTAACGGTTCGTTTGTTATCTAAAACATTAATGACACTAACGGTAATGACTTGTCCAACAGCAAGTTCATTACCATTATTATAGCTATTTACATAATTTTTCGCGTCTTCTTTATGTAAAAATCCATAAATACTATCCAATCCGGTAGAAAGAATGTATCCATGGTCTTCCACACTTTCAACAGATGCTGATATAATCTAATGATGAAATAAGTATTTTGATAAGCATACCTCACTCAAAAAAAAAAAAAAATTTTTTTTTGTTTATAAATACCATTCCTTTCGATAAATCAGTAGCTACTATATCAGAATTAACTTCACTCGGAACTAATGTTAAATGAATACGCCAATGATTTGATGCTTTCCCGTCATCTGGAGTTTCAATGCGAGAAACTTTGCACCGAATCCATTGACCA
Source organism: Glomus cerebriforme (assembly GCA_003550305.1). Lineage (NCBI taxonomy): Eukaryota > Fungi > Glomeromycota > Glomeromycetes > Glomerales > Glomeraceae > Glomus > Glomus cerebriforme. The sequence continues at coordinate 38,809 of QKYT01000703.1, forward strand.
ATTTTAAATAACGATGATAATTCTGGTAATGGTTCATCAGTTTCATCCTCATCATCCTCATCATCCTCATCATCTTCATCATCTTCATTATCCTCTTTAGAATCCGCAATACTAGCAATAATTTTGGATAACGTTCGAGAGATTTCATTTATTGAAACGTATCCTACCATTTGACATGGAAGTGATACAACCAAATTCATAGAATTGATTTGTACAATTCGACCCAAGAAATATGCTCCGACATTAATATGCTAGAAAAAAGTGGATCAACTTCAATTCTTTTTATCATATCATAAAAAGTTGAAATATTAATTTAAAAGGAATAAAAACTTACGTGAATTGATAATAATTCCACTGAATCTTTTTCATTCTTTAATTTATTCTCGATATTATCAAAATTGGAACTTAAATCCTTTGCTGACTTTGAAGATTTTAATTTTCTCTTTTTTTTGACAGGTTTTTCTATCTCCTCATCCGATAATTTCTTGTCTTCACGCTTTTTTTTACATAAATAAATAATTTTTTTTTTTTTTTTAAAAAAAAAAAAAAGGTTCCCATAAAACAAAGAAAAATCTTAACAAATAAAACAAGTAGAGAACAAATTATTTCTCAAAGAAAATAATTCAAAATATTTACATCAAAAAGATCATCCTGATCCTTTATTCCTCTTCCAAATTTTTTAAAAGAATATTCAGAGGCATTTCCACCTCTTGGAAAATCTGTACTTTCTGCTTTCATATTTTCAAAAGAATTTCGTACAAACATTTTATTATTCTCTTGCATATCCATTTTAAAGAGACTTGGATCCACTCGACTTCGACAGACCTTTTTTTTTTATTTTTTTTTCTGTTCTAATTGTACGAATCAGTAAAAATAAAAAAAATATAATCAAGAAAATTTTTTTGTTGTTTCACAGATTTCCGATCATTGTGACACCTGATTTCACGTAATAGAAATAATTCTTCGTTTTAACTGGGTTTGACCAATCATTAAAAAATATAATAACACCTTTCTAATAATTCTAATAATTTAAAATTACCAAAAAAGAAAAGAACAATGAAAACCTATCCTAGAATATTAATACTACCTATCCAAAACGAGGATATAGAATTTATTTAATCTGGGGCAGAGTTAAGACGCAGTAATAAAATCTGCGTCACGACTCACAATATGAAAAAAAAACCAAACTTTAATGCAAAAAATAACTGATGGATCAACGATTAACTTTAATGACAGATTTTATACTTTTTTTTACAAATATCAAATGCTGATACACCAGCTGTGGACAAGTCCACGAAATAAACCGAAATCTAGACGCCAATCTAAAATATTCATTTATAAAATCAAAAAAAAAAAAAAATTTTTTTTTTGGCCATAACGAGAATTCGTGATACACTGTTATCTGAATTCTATATACTATATAGCTCGTGTAATATCTGATGTTTAAACATTCCTTTCTGTTAGAAATTTGCGCCCGCTTGCATGTAAATTTTGACTTTTTCTTTCTTTTAAAAGAAAAAATAATTTATTTTATTCATATTATAATTCCGATTCTGATAACGAATTTATCCCATCATTTCCTGTTTTTTTTCTTTGTGGTAACGCAAACCAAATGAATTAATGTTGACAACAACGTGTTTAAGTAAATTTATACTTTTGTCGGTTATGTGAACTTCATGTGGCCTTCTGTATGAAAATGTGAAAACTGTAATTTCACTCAAAGGGAAATTCTATAAAAAAAAAATTTTCGGATTGGCTGAAAATCACCAAAGATAGTAAAAAATAGTTGTATTACGATACCAATCATTTCTGAATAAAGATATTAAAATATAATTAAAATCCAAATTTAGAGTAAAACAAGTTTTTGGGGTCCATATTCCATATTATATATATATAAAAAAATGACTATTTTCAGTCTTTTGATAATCTTACTTTACATTACATTCCGGTGCTTATGTCAATCGGGGGCTGGTGTTGGCGTTTAATTCCCATAAAAGGATTTAAAAAATGTGATTTCGCCATGTACAATGCCTCGTAAACCTTCATATCTGGCCCGATTTCTCTCTTCCGAAAATTCCTTGAATTTCTTAAACGAAATAAATACCTCTATGGCTACCAGTTTGGCACATAATAATCATGGTTCAATAAAACCTATAATTTATTATAATGGTAGATTTCATTTTGTTGAAGAAGATACCGCTGCTAAATTTCATTTTGATACGGACTATGCTTTATTTCAAATATATAACTTCAAGGTTTGTTTTTTTTCGAAATTTCGTGGCGGGTGTGCAGGAAGCGCGGGAATGGTTGGAGGCGGGTAACATGTTGTATGTTCAGGAAGAATATTATTATTGATTTTCCATATATTCCCGATACTTTCTTTCGTTCGATAGGGTACAAAACATGAAATTTCTGAAGCAATCACAAAAGTTGTAGGACCAGTTGGTTCTGTATCCTTCTTAAATGAATTCGAAAGAACTTATTCAAGATATTCAGATCATAGAATAGAATTAAGAACTGGTTCATCTATTGAAACAAATAATTCTGATATGTTAAAGGTAAATGAAATAAATTATTTTCTTTTTTATAAAATCTATATTATTAACATTTTTAATTTTAATTTTTTTTTTTTTTTTTTTTTAATAGATTAAAATCAAATTTAGCAATAAACCACACGCTGTTGTTGTGGAAGGACTTCGAACATCTACTTCAATAGCTGCATTAACTATTAATGGTTTTGCAGATTGGGTACCATTAGATAGTACAAGTTATGAATGTGTCATACGGTCATCTAATAAGTCAAATGAAAATTTAATCATAAAATCCGGTGCAAGACATAATACAGCTCTGCGAGCGTTAAGTGATTCTATTGATCCGGCATTATTAGATGTAGTAATAGATGATTTATTGGATGATTTTGAATCAGGAGCTTTTGAAAAGTTATTTCCTGGTCCAATTATAAGTGTTGATCGAGGTATCAATAGAATTTTTATGACTGTCGTGTTTACCCGCGGTCGTTATACATTTGATGAAGATATGGGGAAAATATTTATTGAAGTTCTTAACGCTTTAATTCAAGATCGTAAAGTTGAAAAAAAGTTTGATAAAGTAAGTTATTTATTCACAGATTCGTTTATTTTATTACAAATTTTAATAATTAATTAATATTTTATCATTTTATAGCATATTTATGATTCGTTTTTCTTATTATCTGTGCGAATATTAAATGTAATACGTGATTTGGTTCATTTGAATGAAAAATATGAAGATTTTCATTTACCTGGAGTATGTCCATTATTTGCTGGTTCAATAAAATATATGAAAGTTAAATATATTGAGAGTCTTACAGATTTAGAAAAGGCTTTAATTGATATTGGATTTGATAAATTTGAAGGTAAAATTGATAATTTTGTTTTTTTTAGTACGAAAATGATTTTTTTTAATCAATTATATATATAAATATATATTTTATACTTTAACAGATCGACTCCAAGAACTTACAATGATTGTTCGAGAGATTGATCGTAATGTAGAAACAGCACATAGAAATTTACAAGCAGATATAGAAAAATGGAAAAAACGCAAAAGCATGGCCAATTTTTCTTATGTTTTATCAGTGTACGTTTTCAAAATATTAATTCACATGAAAAAATTGAAAAAATCATCAATAATTAAAACTAATTTATTTATTAATAATTAGTCTTATAGCTATCGCATTACCATCAATATACCATTATTATCGTCAAACAAACAACGTTCCTTTTGGTCCCATAACGGTAAATTTTTATTAATTAATTTATTTTTTTTTTCTATTTTTATTTTCGTTTAATTAAAAAAAAAAATTTTTCCTTTAGACAATAATCGGATGTATTATTGGTTTACTATGTGCATTTTGGCATGGATGGGCGCGTAATAGTTATAGTAAAGCAATTACATCACATAAGAAGGCCATACCAATTCATTCTTCTACAGCAAATAGTTTAGAGGCATTGCAAAGATGGTTAAATAGGATTTCAATTGTTGAAAGATGTAGAATTCCAATGAATAAAGAAGAACTTAAAGGCAGAAAAATTTTATTATCTTATCTTTTTGATGAATTAGTTTCTTCTGCAGCTGAATTGAGATTAAGTATTAGTTTAGAAGATGAACTTAGGAAATATAGATAAGATTTTATTTATTTATTTTCTCACGAATTTTTTATGTACTGGTACATGATTATTTATTTTATATATATTTATAAAGAAAGAGAATACAATAATTATTGAAAACTTAATTGCCATTTAAGGATTGATTTGAATTTATAATGAATGAATCATGAATGAATGAATATATCAATAAATGTTGAATATACATTGGCGGGAAAAAAAAATACGGCGATCTTATTTAAATTAGGACTAATTAGTGATAAAAGGATTCTTTATGAATCTACATCGTCTCATTCTTGTGAATCAATAGGTACTCCAATAGGTATAGATGTAGCAATTGAAAGTTGCGTTCTAGGTGATCGTTGTTATTTTGGGTATTAGATTTTGTTGAATTTATCGGTTTAACCTTGTTTTGCGTCACGTTAATCATGATCATCGATATGAGATGTACAGTACAGTATTAAACTTAAAATGATATTCCCGCTTTACTATATAAGATTTAAATCCAAAATTTGGTGTCGTACTATAACGTGAATGACCAATAACTAACCTTATACTGTATCTAGAAAAAGTATAAAGGGTAATATATTATAGGAAAAAATCCAAAGAAATCTGAATTAATTCGTATATTTAAACGGTGGCACGGTTATAAATTTATTTTTTTCGTCTATAAAAGAAATAGTTTACCTTTACCTAAACTAATTAATTATTATTCTCAATGTTATTCCAACCATGCTTACTATTACCCACAGAATATGTTGAATTGTGAGGTTTATGCACTTATAGAATTTCCTTACAAATTCATACGCGTGAATTTCTGATTTTGTGCGCAGAAAGCTTATCACGTGAATAATCCCGTACTCCGTCTGAGGTCTGACCGACAAAATAAATACACAAAATAAAGTCGGAATTATCGGGAGTATATGCATTGTAATTATTGTAATTAACAAAATAAAACAAATAAAAATAAAATTTATTATTTTTTGCCTTTGTTTTTCTTTAAAGGTTTTTTTTTTTTGC
>QKYT01000703.1:48905-59598 GCA_003550305.1 Glomus cerebriforme
TTATGAACGATTCAAATCTAATAATAGATTATGATAGTGATTCAGATAATTCAGAAGTTGATCAAATATTAACTAAAAAGAAGAAAATTATGAACCTAATTAAATTTAAGTCAAATATTCAAGTAAGAAATTCTAATAAAAAACATCCTATATATTTAAATGTACTAAAAGAATTAAATGAAAAAAATTATGTAAAAGCTGAATATTGGTGTAAGGAATTTCTAAATACTTTTCCTAAAAGTTATTCTATGAGATGCATTTTAGCTTATATTTATAGATGCCTTAATAATTATGAAAAAGCACATTTATATTTAAATGAAGCTATTGAATTAAAAGAAGAAAAACCAATTGCTTATTTTATTCGTGGAGAAATATTTTTTAGACAAGGTGAATATGATAAAACAATAGATGATTTACGACTATCATTTAATGCCAAAATAAATAATCTACTTATAATACTCGGAAATAGCTACGTTTTTAAAGCAGATTATTATAATGTTTATCATTACTATAAAATTGCATTAGAAAATGATCCAAATAATAATTTATGTCTCAAGAATTGTGCATATATTTATGAAAAGCTAAAAGTGTATTCAGGAACTTTAGAAATGTTGGATAAATTATTAAATATTAATGATGATTCATTAATTTTATTTTATTATGGAGAAATTTTAAGTAAAATAGGAGATTATTATAATGCTATAGAATATTTTACAAAAGCAAATAATATAGATCCAGAAAATATTCATATTTTAATTAAGAGAGCTATGGCGTATTATATTCTTCAAGAATATGATAAAGCTTTATCAGATCTTGATAAAGTTATACAATTGGATCCATTACAAAGTTTAGCATATTATCATAAAAGTCTAATATATTATACTAAAAAAGATGTTGATAATGCTTTAATGACATATTATAAATCCATAAAATTATTAGTTTCTGATGATATTTCGGCAAAAATTCAATTATATCATTTAGAGTATTTGCTAAACAAAAATAATTCAGAAAATTTAGGTCGTATACTAGCGAAAATCAATCAAATTTCTAATATTAAAAATTATAAAACATTACTTATAATTAGATGTAAAATATACATTGAACTAAAAAAATACGATGAGGCAAGATTAGATTTTTATGCATTATCTATTAAGACTTATGATAATTATAATATTTCATTCATTTATTTACTACAAGAATATTCAGATCTTTGGTCATATTTATGCGAAGTTTACCAAATAAATAATATAAATAATGAACTTACTGGACTTGGAATTGTTAATGAATTTAGTAAATTCATATATAAAGGTAAGAGAATATTTTTAAAATTTATCATTTAATTAGACCAAAACTAACATAACATTTTTTTCAGTAATGGGAATTTATTTTATTTCAAACCTTGTAAATTTAAATAGTAAACTTTATCATTTTCGAGAAAGTGATGCCAACAGGTAAGTTTATTTGTAATATTACCTACAGATTAAATAATTTAATAAAATTAATCAATTCTATTTTAAAAATCTAAGTTTATCAGGACAGGTGTTATGTTCTAAAAATGAAGAATTTTGGTTGAATATACCTATAAGTTCCAATTATCATGATAATATTATCTGGAAAATTAATGTTAAAAAAATTTTATCTAAAGATTGCTTTATAAAATTTATAGTTAAAGATAAAGTAAGTTTAGTTAGATATATATTTTTTATTATATTTATATTTAAAATTAATATATATAAATTTGATTATAGTATTCTACTAATCAAGAAGAACATACTCTAAAATATGAAGATTTATCGAAACTTGAAAGATTAGGTTGGATTGAATATCAACTTCCAAAGAGTGGATTGTTTTCAATACAACAATCAATTGAAGTAAAAGGTTCTATTGATATGGTATATTTTCTACTTGCTTATTATTATGATTAATTTCACTCAGAAGTCGGAATAAATTAGAGTTATAACTTATAATGTATCATTTTTATCTTTATAGCAAATTGATTATGTTCGAATTGGATATAACAGTCAAAGCATAAAATGCGTCCCTAATATCCGTAATATGGGTTATTTATTACCATATTATGATGAAATTTGGCCTAATATTCCAGAAACTTTCAAGGACAAGTACTTTTCAAAAAAAGAAATGGAAAATTTGCTTGAGTTAAAAGATATTATCAACAATTTATAAATATTTTTTTTAAAAATTTTCTATATCATTTTTAATTTAATCAACATTTTTATATTTGTAAATTTATTTTTATAAACTTATTCAATTTATTTATTAAAAGAAAGTGTTTCTTAAAAAACAATAATTGGAATTCTGTGCGATTCAAAAGTAAAAATTTATTGCTCACTGAAAATTATTCAAGTTCTCATTTTGGATATAAAGTAAATTAAATATTTTCACAAATTTTATTTTATTTATTTATGTTTTCAGTTAGTTTTAGAACAATAATTAAAGTTATTATCAAATTGTGATTAAACAACTTATAAACAAACCATAATTTTTAATTCGAAAGTACTACTTTTTGAATCATGAAGAAAATTTATAAAAATCGAGTACATAAAATAGATTTATTCAAATTTTTATCAGAATCGAGAAATATATATACTAACCAATAACCATCACTTATGTTAAACAATAAAAAAGTTTTTTTATGATGTGGAATTTAAAACCTGAATTAATTGAAAAAAAAAGCTTATAAAATTGATAATTTTTTTTAAAAAAATAAATAAATATGAAATGATTAAACCAAAAGTAGAAGTAAAATTGTTATAACATTAATTATCATTTTCGTTAAAATTATCGATCATTTGATTATCGTTATCATTATAATATAATTTTTTAATTAACGATTTCTGATTTTAATCACATTTTTCATCAAAAATCCAGAATGGGGAAGTAGTAATTTTCGAAATTAATAAATACTGAATAAATACTGTAATTGGATAAAAATGACTTTATAATAACAGATAAGATATTGACATGCTATAATATTTATAGTACCATAATATTTGAAAGTCTTGCAGTTTATCAATAGCCTACGTAAAAGTTTATCTCTGTTCTTGAAAATGCCACTTCAAGAAGGATATTATCTTGTTTAATTTTGTATTAAAAAAAATTTTATTTATAACACTTTATAAAAATTTGTCTATATTGCAAGTCAAGAAATACAAACCATTCAACAAGCTGCACGTATTAAATCGAATTTTATGAAGGTAGATTTGAGTGAAAATTGCTACTACATTAATAGAAATTATTATTTCGTCATTATCAGTTTCTAAAGAATCTCTCACATTTGCAGGGGATTAAAGAATCGCAAAAATATTCAATTAGATAAAAACAATTAAAGAATATTTACAAGGAAATATTTTTAATAATTGCAATATAATTTTTAACATATTTCTTACTAAATATTTTATAAAATTGAATGCATCAAATGTAATCACTTTTTGTATCAGCTTGTTGTAAGATGGTTTTATCTTTCGAAATTTGATAATTAGATTTATCAATTTTTTGAAAGATAATTTTCAATCACAGTTTGATAACAACCTGAATTATTAGAAAAAGAAAAAAAATGAAAATTATAAATTTAGTTTGTAATTATGCAGAATGTAGAATAACTACAAAAAGTATTAAAATTAGTAAATATTGCGACATTTTTAAATTTTTTACTTTCGGATCACACAGAAAATTAATTATTCTTGAAAGGAAATAAACATAAATAAAATTGTAATTACATCACAAAGTTTTTTTATTAGTATATGAAAATTCATTACACAGCCCAAGATCTGAAATTAATATATCATATTTTTGTGTTGAGCGTAACCATTTTCGCTATGAGAATTATAATGTACACTATTTGTATAGTTTTCTATATCTAATAATCTTTTGTCTCTATATCTTGAGAAAGTTGAACTTTTTCTGAATTCATTACTAATCAAAGTCTAAAATTTATGTATAAAGTTAAAATTTTTATAATTTTTGCGAACGATGTTAAAATTTGATATAACTAAATTTATTATTATTATTATTTTACATACAATATAATGAGTAGTGCAGAATTTTATACATTCATTTTGATTATTTTGATTATTAATTTTGTATACAAAAAAAAATTATTTAGTTAGTCAAAAAAAAAAGAAAAAAAAAAAAGAAATAAATAATTTACGAAAAAAAAAGAACCGCAGATACAAAAATGCGATCACGTGATCGTGAATTTTTCCGTCACAAATGGAGTACTATGTCACAATATAAAAATTTTTGTATTGTCCTTTTAGCTTTAGGTTATTTACTTCGATATGAAAAATATAGTACGAAACTAATATGGCAGATTTTATTGTGATTGTATACATTAAATATTAAATCCAATTAGAAATGATTAGTAGTGTAACGACATTACGTTTTATTGAAAATCATGTACTTAAGGCATTTATGAATTTTTTTTTTTTTTAAAAAAAGGAAAAGGTTTAGAATATTAAAAGCAATGTTGTACATGGGATGTATCACAGATAAAAAAATGAAGAACCGGGTACCATGTCGATTCATTTATATTGAACCAATTAGGATATTTGCGGCATTATACATTTCATTTTTGATTCTTTTATTTTAATGAATCTACTACAAATCTAACTTAATCTTTATTGATACAATGTACTAATAAGGAAATTTTAACTTTAATCAATAAAATTATTTAATAAAATAAACATTTAATATTTTATTTCTATCCGTATTTCCTTGCGGTAAAAAAAAAAATATGGAAGGAAGTTCAAGTCAGCAGCAGGTAAATCATAGTTATGTAAGCATTAATTATTTAATCAAATAAAAATTGTTAACTTACTTTATATAATATATAGAGCGGAAATTCTTTTAGTAAGAAACCAAATACTTCTGATAATTTAGAAATTAACAACACCGTTGCATATAAAACAGTTTCTCATAGAAGTATTTCCAACAATCTTATCCTTCTTGAATTGGAAGAGGATGGATTTTTTGAACCTGATGAAAAGGCGAAAAAACTTATTGCGGAACTATCCGAAATAAATTGTTTATATGCTTTAAAATTACTTTTTGAAAATCCTGCTAATCGATTTTCACCCAAAGTACTTCGGGATTCTTTGGTCGCATTAGTGGATCCAACACCATTCGATTATTATGAAATACAAAGTGTAACTAGATTAGAATTGCATTTACGTACATGGGCGGCAGTTTTAGAAAAAATTTGTTTTACACAAATGCGTTTGAGCAAGGAACTTAGAGATAAAGTTTACAATTCTTTATCAAAATTTGTTGAAATTCATAGAAAAACGACTCAAGTCATGCAAGAAGGAATCGATAATAAATATGTTTCAAATCAATTTAATCAATTCCAAGATAATAAAGAATATGAAGATATTATTAAGAAACGAAATTATAATATTGATTTTTTATTAATACACTTGCGGGATACGCTTCATAGTTTGCGTGATGATGAAACATGGCTTTATGAAATTACACGAAGAACTAAAGACTTACTTAAAGCAGCGTTAAATATTACGCCAGGAATTTTATCAATAATGGGAGTAACTATTCCAAATGATAATTGTTCGNCAGCGTTAAATATTACGCCAGGAATTTTATCAATAATGGGAGTAACTATTCCAAATGATAATTGTTCGCTTTTATCAATGCTTACTCAAGTACGTCAAAGCTTAAGTTTTAAATATCCAGTGGCATCTTATTANGTAGATTGGAGAATTATGTTGATAATTCAANANAATCTTTTCACTTGGTCTGAAAGTTCTGAAAAAATAATTAGCNAAAAATTTGGAGAATTGGTATTAATGGAATATATCTGGAGCTTTTTGGAAAGGGAATGGACTAATGTTTCTAATAAGTCTATTTTGGATTCTCAAAGTAAATTTGATGAAATATCAAATAAAGTTGCAAAGACTTTAAGGAATACTGGTAGTTTTTTAAATGAACTTGCTGGAAATGAACCTCTTGCATTTCCACATACTTTATGGTTTGGAATATTGNATCTCGCGCATAATCTTATTCAAAAATCTACTCGAACTGCCACATATGGTCTTTGTTATTATTTNGCAATTGAATCACTCAATAAAGCTCCAAGCAGTTTCATTCAATTTAAAGCTATCGAAATATTATTACATTTACACAATATTGATAATCAAATGTTTTCAATGATTGAAACTGATTTTGATCAATATATTCAAAAACTAAATGAAAATAACTCAACAACAGATTCTTCAGAAAAATTTCGTAATTTATTAACATTTGTTAAAGAAAAATATTTTGAAGATTCAAAAATTTTAAATAACAACACTGAAAAAGAAAAAAANNGAAAAGGAAAATATAAAAGTATAAATCAAAATTCCAATACTAATTTTTTAAATGTCATAGCAGATGAAATGACGTGTCCAATTAGTATTGAACCAATAGATCAATTATGTATCTTTAAATGTCAACATATATTATCATTAAATAGTTTTAAAAAATTAAAACAAAAAATATGTCCTCAATGTAAAGAAAAAATTGAAGATAATGATATTAGATATTTATCACAAAATTCTATTTACAAAAATTTATATCCGAAATTTTTTGAAGCTGGACATATTTTACCATCTATCGAGTTAGACGATTCAAATCAAATAATAGATAATCAATATGATAGTGATTCAGATAATTCAGAAGTTGATCAAATATTAACTAAAAAGAAGAAAATTATGAACATAATTAAATCAAATTCAAATATACTATTGTCATCAATAATTCCCAAAATTTCAAAAAAACAACATCCTATATATCAAAATGTACTAAAAGAATTAAATGAAAAAAATTATACAAAATCCGAATATTGGTGTAAAAAATTTCTGGATACTTTTCCTAAAAGTTATTCTATAAGATGTATTTTAGCTTATACTTATAGATGCCTTAATAATTATAAAAAAGCACATTTATATTTAAATGAAGCTATTGAAGTAAAAGAAAAAAAACCAATTGCTTATTTTATTCGTGGAGAAATATTTTTTAGACAAGGTGAATATAAAAAAGCAATAAATGACTTAAATAAATCATTAGGTTATAAGGCTGAAATAAATAATCTATATATAATAATTGGAAATAGCTGTCTTCTTCAAGCAAAATATTTTAATGCTCAGAATTACTATGATATTGCATTAAAAAAAGATCCAAATAATTATTTATGTCTCAAGAATCATGCATATATTTATGGAAAGCAAGAAAATTATCAAAAAACTTTAGACATGTTAGATAAGTTGCTAAATATTAATGAAGATGATTCATTAATTTTATGTTATTATGGAGAAATTTTAAGTATTAAGGGAAAATATTATAATGCTATAGAATATTTTACAAAAGCAAATAATATAGATCCAGAAAATATTCATATTTTAATTAAGAGAGCTATAGCATATTATATTCTTCAAGAATATGATAAAGCTTTATCAGATCTTGATAAAGTTATACAATTGGATCCATTGAATAGTTTAGCATATTATCATAAAAGTCTAACATATCATACTAAACAAGATGTTGATAATACTTCAATTGCATATAATAAATTCACAGAATTAGTTTCTGATGATATTTTAGCAAAAATTCAATTATATCATTTAGAGTATTTGCTAAATAATAATAGTTCAGAAGATTTAAGTCATATTCTAGCGAAAATCAATCAAATTTCTAATATTAAAAATGCATCATTACTTTTAATTAGATGTAAAATATACATTGAACTAAAAAAATATAATGAGGCACAGTTAGATTTTGATATGTTATTTAATTATTGGAATGATTATGATATTTCATACATTTATTACTTACGAGAATATTCAGATTTTTGGTCATACTTATGCGAAGTTTACGAAGTAAATTATGGATTTACTGAACTTGGAATTGTTAATGAATTTAACAAATACATGTATTTTGGTAAGAGATATTTAAATTATATCATTCAATTTGGCTAAAATTAATATTTGAATTTTTTTTCAGGAAAGAAAATTTATTTTATTTCAAACCTTATAAATTTGAATAATGAACTTTGTCATTTTCAAGAAAGTGATGCCAACAGGTAAGGCTTGTTTGTAATATTACTTACAGGTTAAATAATTAATCGATTCTATTTTAAAAATCTAAGCTTATCAGGACAGGTTTTATGTTCTAAAAATGAAGAATTTCGTTTGGATGTACCTGGACCATCAAGACTTTATTATGATATTATTTGGAAAATTAATATTAAAAAAATATTATCCAGAACTTGCTTTATAAAATTTATAGTTAAAGTAAGTTTAATTGGATAGATATGCAGTATATATTTACTATATTTATATTTTAAATTAATATATATATACATTTGCTTATAGTTTTCTAATTATCAAGATGAACATATTCTAAAATATGAAGATGTATCGAAGCTTAAAGGATTAGGTTGGATTGAATATCAATTTCCAAGTTTTTGCAATAAAGATATTGGTTATGTTCTAGCAGGGCTTTCAATTGAAGTAAAAGGTTCTATTGATATGGTATATTTTCTACTTGCTTATTAAGATTAATTTAAATCAGAAGTCAGAATAAATTAGAGTTATAACTTATACAATTTTTTATTTTTGTAGCAAATTGATTATGTTCGATATGGATATGGTACCAGAAAATGCAATCCTAATATGAGTTATTTATTACCACATTATCATGAATTTTACCCTAATATTCCAGAAACTTTCAAGAACAAGTATTTTTCAAAAAAAGAAATGGAAAATTTGCTTGAGTTAAAAGATATTATTAACAATTTATAATTTTGATTTTAAAATTTCTTATATCACCTTTAATTTGGTAAACATTTTTATATTTGTAAATTTATTTTTATATACATACTGTATATAACTAACTGATAAATTACAAGAATTAACATTCGATTTATTTATTAAAAAAAAGTGATCCTCAAAATCTTCAATTATTTTGTTTTTTTTCATTTTACATATAAAGAAAATTCTTAAATTTGGTTTTTTTTATAGTTTAGCTTAGAACAAATTGTGATTGAAAATTATCCTTCGAAAATATTTTTGATTGACTGCTAGTTCCAGAAGCTACGATTTTAATCTGAAAGGGAAAATTTTTGGAACATATAGAATATTTTATAAGAGGTATAAATATATTTATATTGGAAGGATCGAAAAATATATATAGTATATCAATATCTTACTGTAAATAAAAACATACAGTATGTAATTAAAATCAATAAAAATTTGAATTTCAGCCACCATAAAACTTATATTAAACGATAAAAAAGTTTTTTAACTGCTGATGTGTACTAATTTACGCAGTGCTACGCATAATTTTTATGAGTACAACGCATAATTCTACACAGTACTAACATCTGGATGAATAATTTCATTAATATTTAGTCTTTTTAAAAGATGATTTATCCCAGCACTTTCCACTAAAATGATCGAATATAAATAAAATTTTGGAGTTCCTTTACAAATTTCGGGACGTTAATTTCTCTCATGTATAATTTTTATCGTGAGAAAAATGAACAAAATGTCGTTGATGAAGTTAATTTCCGCATTATGAATATATGTCCGAAGCTTTTCCTTTTGCATCTCTTTAATGTTATTTGCTAATATTTATGGTGCTATATAAGTTATTATACCAGAATATTTTTTTACTATGTGACAAAGAATTAGAATATTTGTTACAAGATCAGATTTTGATAGATTTAATAACAATATGAAATGCGTATCAATGATAATGTATAGCTCAACTATTTTTAACCATATCTGCTGATATAGGGAATCTTTTAACAAAATAATCGAAGATATTGTTTCTGGATTTTGAGAAACTTTATAAAGTCTGAACTCATTAAGCTGAAAATATTGAGAAGGCAGAAATGAGAGGAAGGGAAATAAAGGAAGTAAAGCTTTTTTTACAGTATCTGACATACAAATCAGCCAAATATTCCTTGAATTTTTTAATTGTACATGAGATCCTGCTGTGCTTTTATCATTAAACAAAAATGAAATATTTTCTATATTCCGTTGAAAAATATTCGATCCATAATTTTAAATATTCAGTTTGAGAAAGAAAGGATTTGTTTATTTTATTATAGTATAAATATTAGTATCATCAAGTATGATGCTAAAGGAATTGTCAAATTATAAAGTTTCACACAATATTGATTATGGTTAATTGGATAGAATATTGGGTAAAAACAGTGTAAAAGAACATTATCATAATATACTAGTAAATTTATTACGTTATTAAATTTAAATGTGTCTCAGTTTTTCCTCTCCGAAATTCGACGAACCAATTAATTATTATTGTTTCATAATAACCATATAGTTTTTCCATTGAATTATCACATACACAAAAAAAAAGTTTAAAAAAAGAGGTAAGATTTGTCTGTCACGCCGCGCGTTATCAACCAATAAATTTTAAGATCAGGTGTAACAAAAAAAATAGATACCGCGTTTCTATTTTAAGAATCTAATTATATACTATATATACCATTGATAATACGCTTCGGACATGCTAATGGTTTCCATTTCCCTAGTCTTTTAGAATATTGTTGCCTTAAATATTTGGTTGGCTTGTTAATACGATGGGTAAATCTTGCCGAATTCTCATATTCATAGTTAGTAACTTAGTATTGTATTTTCTTTTGATTTTATATTAATTT